>CM035160.1:82793399-82915354 GCA_020205615.1 Panax quinquefolius | reverse complement strand
TTTCTAAAAGTGACGAACGAGTATTCATGATAATAGGTAGGAGACTGGCATTCTCCTTGCTGATTAACTAACGAGTCACTTGATGCTGATAAGTCATCAGTTCCGCCAATTATTCAATTTGCTTGCAGAGAGCTTTCATCTTTCGTTCCATTGTGAACTGGAACTTGGCATAATCCCATATGTCATCATCATCTTTGAGGGTCTGGGAAGATTCACAGCTGAAATTGGAACTCTGTCCATTGCTCCAATTAATCATGTTGACCTCTTCTTCTTTGTGTTGAGGAAGAGGGTTGTCTTGTACATGAGGTTGATCTGGTTTGGTGACCACGATCTCTCCGTTGTCTATCAGGTCTTGGATCTTGTGTTTCAAGGCCCAACAATCCTGAGTATCATGTCTAGGTGCCCCGGCATGATAAACACATTTCCTAGCAGCATTAAAACCCCATCCATTAGGTAGGGCTGGCTGGTGGAAGAAGATGTGTAATTTTCTTCTGTGTTGTCAGAAGATTTAAAATGTTCTCGAGGGTATCCCTTAAGGGTGTAAACACTCGAGGGCGTTTGACTTCTCCACCTTTTGGTATTGGAGGGTTTGTAGACTGTGCTTCAAAGGGAGTGTAGTTTCTCCTTTGAATAGGCATGTTCTGATTGCCTTTTTGCCCCTGTAGTATCAGGGAAACATCTTCCTCTTTCTTTTTATGGACCCTCCGGGGTTTGTTCCCATAATTTCCAGATTGAATGTGATCAGCAACAGCTTTGAGTGCAGCTATGTCTTGAATCTTTCCAGATTTCAATCCCATCTCAGCCATCTCCCCATGTTTGACCATTTCAAAAAATGGTTTGCCGATGCCGGCTAAAACTCTCTCATAGAAGGGAGCTTCTTGTATTTCTATGAAAGTCATGACCATTTCTGATTCTGTCATGGAAGGACTAACTTGGGCAGCCAGGCGTCTCCACCTTTGAGCATACTCTCTGAAAGACTCGTTAGACTATTTCTTGATCTTGGTAATTTGATACCGATCAGGAGCCATCTGAGTTTGAAAGCTGTATTTTGGGGTTGTCTAATCTTGTGTACCACGAACGGGCTTCTCCATTTAGACTTTTCTAGAACAATTTCATTCTAAGCTTTTCGTCCTCTGCATAAGATCCAAGTTCACCAATAAACACTTTTAAATGTGTGTAAGGATCTCCTAACCCGTCATATTTTTCAAAGTCAGGAATTTTAAATTTTTTTGGATAATGAACCCCAGGAAAAATACACAGATCAGCATATGAAACACTCCCGTGTGTTCCAATTCCTTTGATAGCATGAAGGGTTTCTTCCATTTGGAGGACTTTCTTTTGATGTCAAAGGTATCGGATCTCCGGTGGGATGGGCGAGATCATGAGTTTTGTTGGTCAGTATCCAATCTGTAGTTCGTGTATGGTAATGACCAGATTCCTCCTTGTGTGGAGGATTCAAGCATGTCTGGGTATTTTGGATACGATTAGGCTGGTGTAATTCTTTGAGTAGAAACAAACCCAAATCAGTAATTTGTTTGCTTAATCCGTTGAATTCTTTCATGAGAAACCGGATTAAGTTGATCTGGTCGATGACCACATGATTCGATGTAGGCTGTTGCCTTTTGGATTTTGAATGGGTAGTAGGTCCGATTGATTCCCTGCGAAAGACTTGTGTAGTTTAGTCTTTGGGGATGTGTATAATAACATGCTATGTGATGTGTCCATTTTAGGAATTTTATCTGCAAAACGGATGTCGACTTTTTTGTAGCATGTTAATTAAAAAATATATATGTACACATTTCTTCATATTTCTCATTACATGGAGATAGATATGGAATGTAATTACAAGTAATTTATAATGAGAGCATGAAGAGACTTTCCTCCGTTTTGGGTTTATCAGAGGCTGACCTATCTTAGGTTACTCTCGAAGTCTAGGCTGACCTATCAGAGGTTGACCTGTCTAGGCATCAACAAAGTTAACACGCTTATATATAAATGTATATATATATATATATATATATATATATTAAAGCAGATAAACGCTCGAATCAAGTGCAGGCTCATCGAACAAAGTTAAACACACGATTAATATATATAAATGTGTATATATATTAAAGCAAAAAAATACTCTGCATCAAGTTCAGCTCAATCGAGGCATAACTCGATAATGTTAGTCAATATATATGTAAATATATATAATATATATATATATATAGACTGAAATGAAACCACGGACCAAAGTCCAGGCAAAAGCAAGCAACACGACTCTCAACGTGTAGAAGGGTGTGTGCAGAGATGAAGAGAAAGACTCTAAAGTGTATGAGAAGGCTTACAGCTGACTGCCAAAGAAGACTTCTATATCTTTAGAGTGGGTAAACACTGCACTTTTGTAGGTACAAAAGGGCTATATATGAGCTCACAGGTGTTTAAAAGGGGAAAGTACACTGCATGGGGTGAGTGCAGAGCAAATTGAGCAGGGCTTCCTCGCCTTTTTCTCTTTTAAAATCAGCACCCCAAGCCCTCTATTTATAGGCATTTTAGCCGCAGGTGTACCAGAGGCAACCCGAGTGGGCCTGAGTTTTTCGGGTTGGGTCATCTCGAAGTACGTGCACTCAGGCACTGTAATGTCCCCTTGAACTTTCGGAAGTGCAATCCAGGCATCCGTTTGAGGTATACAGGACCAATTTCGGACTGCCGTTGTCGAGAGTAGTACGATAGCATGGGACTAGAGTTTGTACGAAGTCATTGAAGATGGGACGATGCCCTCCGGTCTTCAAGCTTCAACTTTCATCCGTTACCCCGCACAATAGTCACTCGAGATTGGTTAGTCTTGTGAAATATTGTTGCGTAGAGACGTGACGTGGCATCGTGTTGACGCGATGACGATGTTGTCCCTCACCGGTGTTATCGTCGGATTGGGCTGATAAAGCAGACGTTGCTTAGGCTTCGCTGAGATTGGACTGCTGCAATTTATTGAAGGTCCTCATTGTCATCTTTGAGGTGTGCCTATCTTCCCGATGTTATCGACGGGTTGGTACAGTTTATCTCGCTGTGAGCGCCGAGATTGAAGCTGGTTGCATTCGAAACAAGCATTTCTGGGGTTTTCGCCGAAACTGCATTCCTTGGGGTTATCACCAAGGTTGGTGGCTATTCCCATGGTTGGGACTGAGAATGGATACCTCGGGGTCATCTCCGAGATTAATCGATCTTCTCCGGTGTGTGTTCCGGTATTGTATCTGCAGGCCTCGGGGTTACATCTGAGGTTGGAATTGTTACTCCCAGATTGCGATCCAGGGTTGATGCTGAACTTCCGGTAGTATCCTATGGATTTGGATTGTCTTTCAAGGTTCCCTCTTAAAAGACGAATCTGTCCTCCTGCAATGTTAGTAACAGTAGTACAGAAAATTTCGAGTGTCTACAATTATACTATATTATTATATTATATTATATATGTAATATAGATAATGTATATGTATTTTATTATATTATCTATTATATACTATACATACGTATGTGTGTAAATATATAAATATATAATATGTTATATAAATATATACATATATACATATTATATATTATATAAATATGTAATATATATATATATATATATATATATATATATATATATATATATATATATATATATATATATATATATTTATAAATATGTAATATGTTACATTATGGTTTACGGATTGGTTTATGGGTCGACCAATATATGAGTCATGTGTAATTCTAAACTTTGTTTGGAATATAGTAATTTTTTGATTGGTTTTGCTTGAATGTGATGGTTAGTTGGTGGTTATTGAATAAACTACCAAGAAATATGGCTTAAACTTTTTGTGATATGGATTTTGAATGAGTTCTTTTATGTATATCTATTTACTGTATTTGTTTTACAGTTATTAATTATTCTACTTTATTGTATACTTTTTGTTAGACATAATTTTTCACTTGGGGCACCCATTTGAATATGTATTGATATCTAATTGTATGTCTATATATGGTTGTGCCAAGTGAAAATTTTATTAATGTCATGGAAAGGATGAGTGCATAGAGTGTAGCTTAGAAAGGTTGAGTGAATTTTTGTAATGTACAACTTACAACCATGTAATCTTAATATGGAGGTAAAATATAGAAGATTCAGCTTCTCGAAATTGGATCAATATTGGTATTTTCAAGCTTGAAGAAATTTCAGTAACAATGGTATTATTAAAATTAGAAATTATTGTTTGCTATGTTTGAATGATATTGTACTAATATTTTGCAGGTTGTATTGATTCTTAGCATGCATGTTCGCTCCTAGAAATCTTTACGAACATGAGGTACTATTTATCGGTATATTTTGTTTTTTATTCTAATTATTTTTTTAACTTAATTTTCTGTTTGAGAACACAGATTTACCAAGAGTTGCAACCTTCTTGGACAGAGAGGAGGGACTTAAGAATATAGTGAGGTTTACATTTTGTGATAAATTTAGGAAAAGAAATAGAGGGGTGTACTTAGGTATAGGAGTAGGAGAGCTAATTTTATAAGTTCCAAATATTTAAGGAGGTGGTATAATTATATTATATTATATATTATATTAAGGAGGTGGTCTATCATATCATATCATATAATAGCATAGCATATCATATCATAACATATCTTATCATATAGCATATATCATATCATATCATATCATATCATATCATATCATATCATTATATTATTATATATATGATTATATTATTATATTATATTATTATATATGTAATATAGATACTGTATATCTCTATATATGCATTATATTATATTATCTATTATATATTATACATAAATACATAATATACATGAGTATTTTATATTATTATATTATATATTATATTAAGGAGGTTATATTATATTATATTATATTAATAAAATTATATTATATTATATTATATTATATATGTAATATAGATAATGTATATGTATTTTATTATATTATCTATTATATACTATACATAATATACTTTTATGTATATATATATATATATATATATATATATATGTATGTAATATATTACATTATGGTTTACTAGATTGGTTTATGAAGCCTACCAATATATGAGTCATGTGTAATTCTAAACTTTGTTTGGAATGTAATAATTTTTTGATTGGTTTTGATTGAATGTGATGGTTAGTTGGTGGTTATTGAATAAACTACCAAGAATTATGGCTTAAATTTTTGTGATATGGATTTTAATTGAATGAGTTCTTTTATGTGTATCTATTTAGTGTATTTGTTTTCTGATACTTAATTATTAATTATTCTACTTTATTTTATACTTTTTGTTAGACATAATTTTTCACTTATGCACCCATTTGAATATGTATTGATATCTAATTGTATGTCTATATATGGTTGTGCCAAGTGAAAATTTTGTTAATTTCATGGAAAGGTTGAGTGCATAGAGTGTGGCTTGGAAAGGTTGAGTGAATTTTTGTAATGTACAACTTACAATCATGTAATCTGAAGATGGAGGTAAAATATAGAAGATTTAGCTTCTCGAAATTGGATCAATATTGGTATTTTCAAGCTTGAAGAAATTTCAGTAACAAAGGTATTATTAAATTTAAAAAATTTTGTTTGTTATGTTTGAATGATATTGTACTAATGAGATTTAAGTTTGAACGAGGTTTTAAAATTTTTTTGCAGGTTGTATTGATTCTTAGCAAGCTTGCTCTTAGAAATCTTTACGAAAAATGAGGTACTATTTATCAGTATATTTTGTTTTATATTCTAATTATTTTTTTAACTTAATTTTCTGTTTGAGAACACAGGTTTAACAAGAGTTGCAACCTTCTTGGACAGAGGAGGACGTAAGAATATAGTGACGTTTAGATTTTGTGATAAATTTAGGAAAGGAAATAGAGGGGTGTACTTAGGTATAGGAGTAGGAGAGCTAATTTTATAAGTTCCAAATATTTAAGGAGGTATAATTATATTATATTATTATATTATATATTATATTAAGGAGGTGGTATATCATATCATATCATATCAGAACATATCATATAATAACATATCATATCATATCATATCATATTTTATTATTATATTATATATGTAATATAGATAATGTATATCTCTATATATGCATTATATTATATTATCTATCATATATTATACATAATATACATGAGTATTTTATATTATTATATTATATATTATATTATATTATATTATATTATATTATATATGTATTATAGATAATGTATGTGTATTTTATTATATACTATATAAATATAAATATATAATATGATATATAAATATAATACATATATACATATTATATATGTATATATATATATGTAATATGTTACATTATGGTTTACGGATTGGTTTATGGGTCCACCAATATATGAGTCTTGTGTAATTCTAAACTTTGTTTGGAATATAGTAATTTTTTTGATTGGTTTTGCTTGAATGTTATGATTAGTTGGTGGTTATTGAATAAACTACCAAGAATTATGGCTTAAACTTGGATTTTGAATAAGTTCTTTTATGTATATCTATTTAGTGTATTTATTTTACAATACTTAATTATTAATTATTCTACTTTATTTTATACTTTTTGTTAGACATAATTTTTCACTTAGGGCACCCATTTGAATGTATTGATATCTAATTGTATGTCTATATATGGTTGTGCCAAGTAAAAATTTTGTTAATATCGTGGAAAGGCTGAGTGCATAGTGTGACTTGGAAAGGTTGAGTGAATTTTTGCAATGTACAACTTACAACCATGTAATCTGAAGATGGAGGTAAAATATAGAAGATTCAGCTTCTCGAAATTGGACCAATATTAGTATTTTCAAGTTTAAGAAGAAATTTCAAAGAACAAATGTATTATTAAAATTAAAATTGTTGTTTGCTATGTTTGAATGATATTGTACTAATGCGATTTAAGTTTGAACGAGATTTTAAAAATATTTTGCGTGTTGTATTGATTCTTAAAGTGCTCGATCTTAGAAATCTTTACTGAACATGAGGTACTATTTATCGGTATATTTTGTTTTTTATTCTAATTATTTTTTTAACTTAATTTTCTGTTTGAGAACACAGGTTTAACAAGAGTTGCAACCTTCTTGGACAGAGGAGGGGCGTAAGAATGTAGTGAGTTTTAGATTTTGTGATAAATTTAGGAAAGGAAATAGAGGGATGTACTTAGGTATAGGAGTAGGAGAGCTAATTTTATAAGTTCCAAATATTTAAGGAGGTGGTATAATTATATTATATTATAATATTATTATATTATATATTATATTAAGGAGGTTGTATATCATATCATATCATATAATAGCATAGCATATCATATCATATCATATCATAACATATCTTATCATATATATATATATATCATATCATATCATATCATATCATATCTTTATATATTATTATATTATTATATTATTATATTATTATATTATATTATTATATATGTAATATAGATATCTTTGTATATCTCTATATATGCATTATATTATATTATCTATTATATATTATACATAAATACATAATATATATAGTATTTTTATATTATTATATTATATATTATATTAAGGAGGTTATATTATATAATATTAATAAAATTATATTATATTATATTATATATGTAATATAGATAATGTATATGTATTTTATTATATTATCTATTATATACTATACAAAATATACTTATGTATGTATGTAATATATATATATATATATATATATATAATATATTACATTATGGTTTGGATTGGTTTATGAGTCTACCAATATATGAGTAAGTGTGTAATTCTAAACTTTGTTTGGAATATAATAATTTTTTGATTGGTTTTGATTGAATGTGATGGTTAGTTGGTGGTTATTGAATAAACTACCAAGAATTATGGCTTAAATTTTTTGTGATATGGATTTTAATTGAATGAGTTCTTTTATGTGTATCTATTTAGTGTATTTGTTTTACAGTACTTAATTATTAATTATTCTACTTTATTTTATACTTTTTGTTAGACATAATTTTTCACTTGTGACACCCATTTTAATATGTATTGATATCTAATTGTATGTCTATATATGGTTGTGCCAAGTGAAAATTTTGTTAATTTCATGGAAAGGTTGAGTGCATAGAGTGTGGATTGGAAAGGTTGAGTGAATTTTTGTAATGTACAACTTACAATCATGTAATCTGAAGATGGAGGTAAAATATAGAAGATTTAGCTTCTCAAAATTGGATCAATATTGGTATTTTCAAGCTTGAAGAAATTTCAGTAACAAAGGTATTATTAAATTTAAAAAATTTTGTTTGTTATGTTTGAATGATATTGTACTAATGAGATTTAAGTTTGAACGAGGTTTTAAAATTTTTTTGCAGGTTGTATTGATTCTTAGCAGGCTCGCTCTTAGAAATCTTTACGAAAAATGAGGTACTATTTATCGGTATATTTTGTTTTTTATTCTAATTATTTTTTTAACTTAATTTTCTGTTTGAGAACACAGGTTTAACAAGATTTACAACCTTCTTGGACAGAGGAGGGACGTAAGAATATAGTGACGTTTAGATTTTGTGATAAATTTAGGAAAGGAAATAGAGGGGTGTACTTAGGTATAGGAGTAGGAGAGCTAATTTTATAAGTTCCAAATATTTAAGGAGGTATAATTATATTATGTTATTATATTATATATTATATTAAGGAGGTGGTATATCATATCATATCATATCAGAACATATCATATAATAACATATCATATCATAGCATAGCATAGCATATCATATCATATCATATCATATCATATTTTATTATTATATTATATATGTAATATAGATAATGTATATCTCTATATATGCATTATATTATATTATCTATAATATATTATACATAATATACATGAGTATTTTATATTATATATTATATATTATATTATATTATATTATATTATATATGTATTATAGATAATGTATATGTATTTTATTATATACTATATAAATATAAATATATAATATGTTATATATATATATAATATATATATATATATATATATATATATATATATATATAATATGTTACATTATGGTTTACTGGATTGGTTTATGGGTCCACCAATATATGAGTCTTGTGTAATTCTAAACTTTGTTTGGAATATAGTAATTTTTTGATTGGTTTTGCTTGAATGTTATGATTAGTTGGTGGTTATTGAATAAACTACCAAGAATTATGGCTTAAACTTGAATTTTGAATAAGTTCTTTTATGTATATCTATTTAGTGTATTTATTTTTACAATACTTAATTATTAATTATTCTACTTTATTTTATACTTTTTGTTAGACATAATTTTTCACTTAGGGCACCCATTTGAATGTATTGATATCTAATTGTATATATATATATGGTTGTGCCAAGTAAAAATTTTGTTAATATCGTGGAAAGTTTGAGTGCATAGTGTGACTTGGAAAGGTTGAGTGAATTTTTGCAATGTACAACTTACAACCATGTAATCAAGATGGAGGTAAAATATAGAAGATTGACTTCTAAATTGGACCAATATTAGTATTTTCAAGTTGAAGAAATTTCAAAGAACAAATGTATTATTAAAATTAAAATTATTGTTTGCTATGTTTGAATGATATTGTACTAATGCGATTTAAGTTTGAACGAGATTTTAAAAATATTTTGCAGGTTGTATTGATTCTTAGCAGGCTCGATCTTAGAAATCTTTACGAACATGAGGTACTATTTATCGGTATATTTTGTTTTTTATTCTAATTATTTTTTAACTTAATTTTACGTTTTGAGAACACAAAGTTTAACAAGAGTTGCAACCTTCTTGGACAGAGGAGGGACGTAAGAATGTAGTGAGTTTTAGATTTTGTGATAAATTTAAGAAAAGAAATAGAGGGATGTACTTAGGCATAGGAGTAGGAGAGCTAATTTTATAAGTTCCAAATATTTAAGGAGGTGGTATAATTATATTATATTAAAGAGGTGGTATATCATATCATATAATAGCATATCATATCATAACATATCATATCATATCATATCATATCATATCATATTATTATATTATTATATTATATTATATATATAATATAGATAATGTACATCTCTATATATAATTATATTATATTATCTATAATATATTATACATAATATACATGAGTATTTTATATTATTATATATATATATTATATTAAGGAGGTTATATTATATTATATTATTAAAATTATATTATATTATTATATTATATTATATATAATATAGATAATATATATATATGTATTTTATTATATTATCTATTATATACTATACATAATATATATATATATGTATGTAAATATATATAATATATAATATGTTATATAAATATATATATATATATTATATATATATATATATATATATATATATATATATAATATGTTACATTATGATTTACGTGATTGGTTTATGGGTCCACCAATATATGAAAGTGTAATTCTAAACTTTGTTTGGAATATAGTAATTTTTGATTGGTTTTGCTTGAATGTGATGATTAGTTGGTGGTTATTGAATAAACTACCATGAATTATAGCTTAAACTTTTTGTGATATGGATTTTGAATGAGTTCTTTTATGTATATATATTCAGTCTATTTGTTTTACAATACTTAATTATTAATTATTCTACTTTATTTTATACTTTTTGTTAGACATAATTTTTCACTTGGGGCACCCATTTGAATGTATTGATATCTAATTGTATGTCTATATATGGTTGTGCCAAGTGAAAATTTTGTTAATGTCGTGGAAAGGTTGAGTGCATAGAGTGTGGCTTGGAAAGATTGAGTGAATTTTTGTAATGTACAACATACAACCATGTAATCTGAAGATGGAGGTAAAATATAGAAGATTCAGCTTCTCGAAATTGGACCAATATTGGTATTTTCAAGCTCGAAGAAATTTCAGTAACAAAGGTATTATTAAATTAAAAATTGTTGTTTGCTATGTTTGAATGATATTGTACTAATGCGATTTAAGTTTGAACGAGATTTTAAAAATATTTTGCAGGTTGTATTGATTCTTAGCAGGCTCGCTCTTAGAAATCTTTACGAACATGAGGTACTATTTATCTAAGTATATTTTTTTTTTTATTCTAATTATTTTTTAACTTAATTTTCTGTTTTGAGAACACAGGTTTAACAAGATTTGCAACCTTCTTGGGAGGAGGAGGGACGTAAGAATATAGTGACGTTTAGATTTTGTGATAAATTTAGAAAGGAAATAGAGGGTGTACTTAGGTATAGGAGTAGGAGAGCTAATTTTATAAGTTCCAAATATTTAAGGAGGTATAATTATATTATATTATATATTATATATTATATTAAGGAGGTGGTATATCATATCATATCATATCATAACATATCATATAATAACATATCATATCATATCATATCATATCATATTTATTATTATATTATATATATATAATATAGATAATATATATCTCTATATATATATTATATTATATTATCTATAATATATATATACATATTATATATATATTTTATATATATATATTATTATTATATATATATATATATATATATGTATTATAGATATAGATAATATATGTATTTTATTATATTATATAAATATAAATATAATATGTTATATATATATATATATATATATATATATATATATATATATATATATATGTAATATGTTACATTATGGTTTACTGGATTGGTTTATGGGTCCACCAATATATGAGTCTTATGTAATTCTAAACTTTGTTTGGAATATAGTAATTTTTTGATTGGTTTTGCTTGAATGTTATGATTAGTTGGTGGTTATTGAATAAACTACCAAGAATTATGGCTTAAACTTTTTTAAACTTGGATTTTGAATAAGTTCTTTTATGTATATCTATTTAGTGTATTTATTTTACAATACTTAATTATTAATTATTCTACTTTATTTTATACTTTTTGTTAGACATAATTTTTCACTTAGGGCACCCATTTGAATGTATTGATATCTAATTGTATGTCTATATATGGTTGTGCCAAGTAAAAATTTTGTTAATATCGTGGAAAGGCTGAGTGCATAGTGTGACTTGGAAAGGTTGAGTGAATTTTTGCAATGTACAACTTACAACCATGTAATATGAAGATGGAGGTAAAATATAGAAGATTCAGCTTCTCGAAATTGGACCAATATTAGTATTTTCAAGTTCGAAGAAATTTCAGTAACAAATGTATTATTAAAATTAAAAATTATTGTTTGCTATGTTTGAATGATATTGTACTAATGCGATTTAAGTTCGAACGAGATTTTAAAAATATTTTGCAGGTTGTATTGATTCTTAGCAGGCTCGATCTTAGAAATCTTTACGAACATGAGGTACTATTTATCGGTATATTTTGTTTTTATTCTAATTATTTTTTAACTTAATTTTACTGTTTGAGAACACAGGTTTAACAAGAGTTGCAAACTTCTTGACGGAGGAGGGACGTAAGAATGTAGTGAGTTTTAGATTTTGTGATAAATTTAAGAAAAAAGAAATAGAGGGTGTACTTAGGTATAGAAGTAGGAGAGCTAATTTTATAAGTTCCAAATATTTAAGAAGTGGTATAATTATATTATATTATTAGGTATATATATATCATATAATAATATCATATATATATCATAACATATCATATCATATCATATCATATCATATTATATTATTATATATATATATATTATATATATATATATATAGATAATGTATATCTATATATATATATTATATATATATTATCTATATTATATATTATATATATATATACATGAGTATTTTATATTATTATATTATATATTATATTAAGGAGGTTATATTATATTATATTATATTAAATTATATTATATTATTATATTCAAATATTATTATATTATATTATATATGTAATATAGATAATGTATATGTATTTTATTATATTATCTATTATATATATATACATATATATATATATGTATATAAATATATAAATATATAATATGTTATATAATATATAATATATATATATATATATATATATATATATATATAATATGTAATATGTTACATTATGATTTATTGATTGGTTTATGGGTCCACCAATATATGAGTCGTGTGTAATTCTAAACTTTGTTTGGAATATAGTAATTTTTGATTGGTTTTGCTTGAATGTGATGATTAGTTGGTGGTTATTGAATAAACTACCATGAATTATAGCTTAAACTTTTTTTGTGATATGGATTTTGAATGAGTTCTTTTATGTATATATATTTAGTGTATTTGTTTTACAATACTTAATTATTAATTATTCTACTTTATTTTATACTTTTTTGTTAGACATAATTTTTCACTTGGGGCACCCATTTGAATGTATTGATATCTAATGTATATGTCTATATATGGTTGTGCCAAGTGAAAATTTTGTTAATGTCGTGGAAAGGTTGAGTGCATAGAGTGTGGCTTGGAAAGATTGAGTGAATTTTTGTAATGTACAACATACAACCATGTAATAATCGAAGATGGAGGTAAAATATAGAAGATTGACTTCTCGAAATTGGACCAATATTGGTATTTTCAAGCTCGAAGAAATTTCAATAACAAAGGTATTATTAAATTAAAATTGTTGTTTGCTATGTTTGAATGATATTGTCTTAATGCGATTTAAGTTTGAGCGAGATTTTAAAAAAATATTTTGCGAGGTTGTATTGATTCTTAGCTTGAAGCTCGCTCTTAGAAATTTTTTACGAACATGAGGTACTATTTATCGGTATATTTTGTTTTTTATTCTAATTATTTTTTTAACTTAATTTTCTGTTTGAGAACACAGGTTTAACAAGAGTTGCAACCTTCTTGGATAGAGGAAGGACGTAAGAATGTAGTGAGGTTTAGATTTTGTGATAAATTTAGGAAAGGAAATAGAGGGGTGTACTTGGGTATAGGAGCAGGAGAGCTAATTTTATAAGTTCTAAATATTTAAGGAGGTGGTATAATTATATTATATTATAATATTATATTAAGGAGGTGGTATATCATATCATAATATATAATAGCATAGAATAGCATAGAATATCATAACATATCTTATCATATATATATATATATATCATATCATATCATATCATATATATATCATATCATATCATTATTATATATATGATTATATTATTATATTATTATTATATTATTATATATGTAATATAGATACTGTATATCTCTATATATATTATTATATTATATTATCTATTATATATTATACATAAATACATAATATAGTAGTATTTTATATTATTATATTATATATATATATTAGGAGGTTATATTATATAATATTAATAAAATATATTATATATTATATATATATATATATGTAATATAGATAATGTATATGTATTTTATTATATTATCTATTATATACTATACAAAATATACTTATATATGTATATATATATATATATATATATATATATATATATGTAATATATTACATTATGGTTACTGGATTGGTTTATGGGTTACCAATATATGAGTCATGTGTAATTCTAAACTTTGTTTGGAATATAATAATTTTTTGATTGGTTTTGATTGAATGTGATGGATTTAGTTGGTGGTTATTGAATAAACTACCAAGAATTATGGCTTAAATTTTTTGTGATATGGATTTTAATTGAATGAGTTTTTTTATGTATATCTATTTAGTGTATTTGTTTTACAGTACTTAATTATTCTACTTTATTTTATACTTTTTGTTAGACATAATTTTTCACTTGGGGCACCCATTTGAATATGTATTGATATCTAATTGTATGTCTATATATGGTTGTGCCAAGTGAAAATTTTGTTAATGTCATGGAAAGGTTGAGTGCATAGAGTGTGGCTTGGAAAGGTTGAGTGAATTTTTGTAATGTACAACTTACAATCATGTTAATCTGAAGATGGAGGTAAAATATAGAAGATTTAGCTTCTCGAAATTGGTTCAATATTGGTATTTTCAAGCTCGAAGAAATTTCAGTAACAAAGGTATTATTAAAATTAAAAATTATTGTTTGCTATGTTTGAATGATATTGTACTAATGCGATTTAAGTTTGAACGAGATTTTAAAAATATTTTGCAGGTTTTATTGATTCTTAGCAGGCTCGCTCTTAGAAATTTTTTACGAACATGAGGTACTATTTATCGGTATATTTTGTTTTTTATTCTAATTATTTTTTTAACTTAATTTTCTGTTTGAGAACAAAAGTTTAACAAGAGTTGCAACCTTCTTGGACAGAGGAGGGACGTAAGAATGTAGTGAGGTTTAGATTTTGTGATAAATTTAGGAAAGGAAATAGAAGGGTGTACTTAGGTATAGGAGTAGGAGAGCTAATTTTATAAGTTCCAAATATTTAAGGAAGTGGTATAATTATATTATATTATTATATTATTATATTATATTAAGGAGGTGGTATATATATCATATCATATCATATCATATCATATCATATATTAATAACATATCATATAATAACATATCATATCATATCATATCATATCATATTTTATTATTATATTATATATATAATATAGATAATGTATATCTCTATATATGCATTATATTATATTATCTATAATATATTATACATATTATATACATATATATATTTTATATTATATTATATATTATATATTATTATATTATATTATATTATATATGTATTATATATAATAATATATGTGTATTTTATTATATACTATATATAAATATATATATATATATGTTATATATATATATATATATATATATATATATATATATATATATATATATATATATATATATGTTATATTATGGTTACATTATGGTTTACTGGATTGGTTTATGGGTCCACCAATATATGAGTCTTGTGTAATTCTAAACTTTGTTTGGAATATAGTAATTTTTTGATTGGTTTTGCTTGAATGTTATGATTAGTTGGTGGTTATTGAATAAACTACCAAGAATTATGGCTTAAACTTTTTAAATATGGATTTTGAATAAGTTCTTTTATGTATATCTATTTAGTGTATTTATTTTACAATACTTAATTATTAATTATTCTACTTTATTTTATACTTTTTGTTAGACATAATTTTTCACTTAGGGCACCCATTTGAATGTATTGATATCTAATTGTATGTACATATATGGTTGTGCCAAGTAAAAATTTTGTTAATATCGTGGAAAGGCTGAGTGCATAGTGTGACTTGGAAAGGTTGAGTGAATTTTTGCAATGTACAACTTACAACCATGTAATCTGAAGATGGAGGTAAAATATAGAAGATTCAGCTTCTCGAAATTGGACCAATATTAGTATTTTCAAGTTGAAGAAATTTTCAATAATAAATGTATTATTAAAATTAAAAATTATTGTTTGCTATGTTTGAATGATATTGTACTAATGCGATTTAAGTTCGAACGAGATTTTAAAAATATTTTGCAGGTTGTATTGATTCTTAGCAGGCTCGATCTTAGAAATCTTTACGAACATGAGGTACTATTTATCGGTATATTTTGTTTTTTATTCTAATTATTTTTTTAACTTAATTTTCTGTTTGAGAACAAAAGTTTAACAAGAGTTGCAACCTTCTTGGATGAGAGGAGGACGTAAGAATGTAGTGAGTTTTAGATTTTGTGATAAATTTAAGAAAAGAAATAGAGGGATGTACTTAGGCATAGGTGTAGGAGAGCTAATTTTATAAGTTCCAAATATTTAAGGAGGTATAATTATATTATATTAAAGAGGTGGTATATCATATATATATATAGCATATCATCATAATCATAACATATCATATAATATCATATCATATCATCATATATATATATTATTATATTATATTATATATGTAATATATATATTATATATATATATAATATATATGAATTATATTATATTATCTATAATATATTATATATAATATATATATTATATATATATTATATTAAGGTTATATTATATTATATTATATTATTATTATATTATATTATTATATTCATAATATTATTATATTATATTATATATGTAATATAGATAATGTATATGTATTTTATTATATTATCTATTATATACTATACATAATATACATACATATGTATGTAAATATATAAATATATAATATGTTATATAAATATAATATATATATATATATATATATATATATATATATATATATGTAATATTATATTATGATTTACGTGATTGGTTTATGGGTCGGCCAATATATGAGTCATGTGTAATTCTAAACTTTGTTTGGAATGTAGTAATTTTTTTGATTAGTTTTGCTTGAATGTGATGATTTGTTGGTGGTTATTGAATAAACTACCAAGAATTATGGCTTAAACTTTTTGTGATATGGATTTTGAATGAATTCTTTTATGTATATCTATTTAGTGTATTTGTTTTACAATACTTAATTATTAATTATTCTACTTTATTTTATACTTTTTGTTAGACATAATTTTTCACTTGGGGCACCCATTTGAATGTATTGATATCTAATTGTATGTACATATATGGTTGTGTGCAAGTGAAAATTTTGTTAATGTCGTGGAAAGGTTGAGTGCATAGAGTGTGGCTTGGAAAGATTGAGTGAATTTTTGTAATGTACAACATACAACCATGTAATCTGAAGATGGAGGTAAAATATAGAAGATTCAGCTTCTCGAAATTGGACCAATATTGGTATTTTCAAGCTCGAAGAAATTTCAGTAACAAAGGTATTATTAAATTAAAAATTGTTGTTTGCTATGTTTGAATGATATTGTACTAATGCGATTTAAGTTTGAACGAGATTTTAAAAATATTTTGCAGGTTGTATTGATTCTTAGCAGGCTCGCTCTTAGAAATCTTTACGAACATGAGGTACTATTTATCGGTATATTTTATTTTTTATTCTAATTATTTTTTTAACTTAATTTTCTGTTTGAGAACACAGGTTTAACAAGAGTTGCAACCTTCTTGGACAGAGGAGAGACATAAGAATGTAGTGAGGTTTAGATTTTGTGATAAATTTAGGAAAGGAAATAGAGGGGTGTACTTAGGTATAGGAGTAGGAGAGCTAATTTTATAAGTTCCAAATATTTAAGGAGGTGGTATAATTATATTATATTATAATATTATTATATTATATATTATATGAAGGAGGTGGTATATCATAACATATCATATAATAGCATATCATATCATATCATAACATATCTTATCATATATATATATATCATATCATATCATATCATATCATATCATATCATATCATATCATATCATTATATATATATATGATTATATTATATATATTATTATATTATATTATTATAGTGTAATATAGATATATATATCTCTATATATGCATTATATTATATTATCTATTATATATTATATAAATACATACATAATATACATTAGTATTTTATATTATTATATTATATATTATATTATATTATATATATATATTAATAATATTATATTATATTATATTATATATGTAATATAGATAATGTATATGTATTTTATTATATTATCTATTATATACTATATAAAAAATATACTTATGTATGTATGTATATATATATATATATATATATATATATATAATATATTACATTATGGTTTATGGATTGGTTTATGGAGTCCTACCATATATATGAGTCATGTGTAATTCTAAACTTTGTTTGGAATATAATAATTTTTTTGATTGGTTTTGATTGAATGTGATGGTTAGTTGGTGGTTATTGAATAAACTACCAAGAATTATGGCTTAAATTTTTTGTGATATGGATTTTAATTGAATGAGTTCTTTTATGTGTATCTATTTAGTGTATTTGTTTTACAGTACTTAATTATTAATTATTCTACTTTATTTTATACTTTTTGTTAGACATAATTTTTCACTTTGGGCACCCATTTTAATATGTATTGATATCTAATTGTATGTCTATATATGGTTGTGCCAAGTGAAAATTTTGTTAATTTCATGGAAAGGTTGAGTGCATAGAGTGTGGCTTGGAAAGGTTGAGTGAATTTTTGTAATATACAACTTACAATCATGTAATCTGAAGATGGAGGTAAAATATAGAAGATTTAGCTTCTCAAAATTGGATCAATATTGGTATTTTCAAGCTTGAAGAAATTTCAGTAACAAAGGTATTATTAAATTTAAAAAATTTTGTTTGTTATGTTTGAATGATATTGTACTAATGAGATTTAAGTTTGAGCGAGGTTTTAAAAAATTTTTTGCAGGTTGTATTGATTCTTAGCAGGCTCGCTCTTAGAAATCTTTACGAAAAATGAGGTACTATTTATCGGTATATTTTGTTTTTTATTCTAATTATTTTTTTAACTTAATTTTCTATTTGAGAACACAGGTTTAACAAGATTTGCAACCTTCTTGGACAGAGGAGGGACGTAAGAATATAGTGACGTTTAGATTTTGTGATAAATTTAGGAAAGAAAATAGAGGGGTGTACTTAGGTATAGGAGTAGGAGAGCTAATTTTATAAGTTCCAAATATTTAAGGAGGTATAATTATATTATATTATTATATTATATATTATATTAAGGAGGTGGTATATCATATCATATCATCATATCGAACATATCATATAATAACATATCATATCATATCATATCATAAGCATAGCATATCATATCATATCATATCATATTTATTATATATATATATTATATATGTAATATAGATAATGTATATCTCTATATATGCATTATATTATATTATCTATAATATATTATACATATATATACATAGTATTTTATTTTATATTATTATATTATATATTATATTATATTATATTATATTATATATGTATTATAGATAATGTATATGTGTATTTTATTATATACTATATAAATATAAATATATAATATGTTATATAAATATAATATATATATACATATATATATATATATATATATATATATATGTAATATGTTACATTATGGTTTACGGATTGGTTTATGGGTCCACCAATATATGAGTCTTGTGTAATTCTAAACTTTGTTTGGAATATAGTAATTTTTTTGATTGGTTTTGCTTGAATGTTATGATTAGTTGGTGGTTATTGAATAAACTACCAAGAATTATGGCTTAAACTTGGATTTTGAATAAGTTCTTTTATGTATATCTATTTAGTGTATTTATTTTACAATACTTAATTATTAATTATTCTACTTTATTTTATACTTTTTGTTAGACATAATTTTTCACTTAGGGCACCCATTTGAATGTATTGATATCTAATTGTATGTCTATATATGGTTGTGCCAAGTAAAAATTTTGTTAATATCGTGGAAAGGCTGAGTGCATAGTGTGACTTGGAAAGGTTGAGTGAATTTTTGCAATGTACAACTTACAACCATGTAATCTGAAGATGGAGGTAAAATATAGAAGATTCAGCTTCTCGAAATTGGACCAATATTAGTATTTTCAAGTTCGAAGAAATTTCAGTAACAAATGTATTATTAAAATTAAAAATTGTTGTTTGCTATGTTTGAATGATATTGTACTAATGCGATTTAAGTTCGAACGAGATTTTAAAAATATTTTGCAGGTTGTATTGATTCTTAGCAGGCTCGATCTTAGAAATCTTTACGAACATGAGGTACTATTTATCGGTATATTTTGTTTTTTATTCTAATTATTTTTTTAACTTAATTTTCTGTTTGAGAACACAGGTTTAACAAGAGTTGCAACCTTCTTGGACAGAGGAGGGACGTAAGAATGTAGTGAGTTTTAGATTTTGTGATAAATTTAAGAAAAGAAATAGAGGGGTGTACTTAGGCATAGGTGTAGGAGAGCTAATTTTATAAGTTCCAAATATTTAAGGAGGTATAATTATATTATATTAAAGAGGTGGTATATCATATCATATAATAGCATATCATATCATAACATATCATATAATATCATATCATATCATATTATTATATTATTATATTATATATTATATTAAGGAGGTTATATTATATTATATTATTAAAATTATATTATATTATTATATTCAAATATTATTATATTATATTATATATGTAATATAGATAATGTATATGTATTTTATTATATTATCTATTATACTATACATAATATACATATGTATGTATGTAAATATATAAATATATAATATGTTATATAAATATAATACATATATACATATATATATATATATATAATATGTAATATGTTACATTATGATTTACGTGATTGGTTTATGGGTCCACCAATATATGAGTCGTGTAATTCTAAACTTTGTTTGGAATATAGTAATTTTTTTGATTGGTTTTGCTTGAATGTGATGATTAGTTGGTGGTTATTGAATAAACTACCATGAATTATAGCTTAAACTTTTTGTGATATGGATTTTGAATGAGTTCTTTTTTATGTATATATATAGGTCTATTTGTTTTACAATACTTAATTATTAATTATTCTACTTTATTTTATACTTTTTGTTAGACATAATTTTTCACTTGGGGCACCCATTTGAATGTATTGATATCTAATTGTGTGACGCCCCCAAAATTAGGTATACATCACCCATCTTGGGTCGCCACTTACATGGTACAGAATTTAAATACAACTTATTAACATAAGCTGTCTTGTATAATACGACATAAAGCGTGAGTTTAAATACAAATATCGCTCTACTAGATATTATACAAACTCAAAACAAAAGTCCTCATTATAATTATTATCACACTATTTCACGTAATAGTGAGGACTACTAATGCTATCTTTAGGACCATCACTGCGTTTCCCGACTCGTCCCGGCCTATATTCTCATTTCAAGAGAAAACGGTGAAAGAAAGGGTGAGCTCAACTAGCCCAAGAAGAAATATTATGACAAAGATAATGCGTAATAAATTATCAATAGTCTTCAACAATGTTAAAGCGATAAAATACAATAGATAAACCGGTTTAAGCTGCAATAGGAAAATTCAATCCATTAAAAGAGTCAAGTAGAAAATAAAATCTACTATCTTTTATGATTTAAAAGGTTTTCATCATCGTTATATTGAGACTCACTTTTTAATAAATAATCCACATCATCGAATCACCCCCGCACTCTGGCCAAGGATATTCTTTAGTATCACGACCACAATTATTCACGCACTACGGGCCAAGAATAGTTGTGTATTCATTAATGGTCATGATCATGCCAACAACTCGGCCCATCAATGCACTACTACCAACGAGGATTTTTACCACATTATTTGTAACATTACTATCATGATTACACCGAATAATCCTCGGTCATAATCATACCAAGTCCATCCATGCTCTACAGCCACGATGACTTTAAAAAAATATAAACATGAGGATGATGACAATGATATAAGAATTCAATAAAACAAGTTCAAGAATTATTTTATCCAGATTTATTAACGCCCAAATTGTCAACATGATATCGCTTTGTAGAGTAAAATTCAAGAATGATCGGAAGAATATTTCCATGAAAAGATTTGGATGAAACGCAAATATCAAGGATATTCTACTAATTTCATGGAGTATAGAAGTCAAAGTTTTAACCAACTTGGGTATAATAAAGAATGGAATAACAAAAGAAATCACCATGCATGCGCATGCGCGCGCAGACAAAGTTATTCCAATGAGAATAATAATAACGGAACCGGTCGTGAAATTCACACCGCATGGATGTTCCAATGAATAATAAAGATGGAACCGGATCCGTGTAAAACACGAGATAGGATATTCCAACAGAATGATAAAGAGCGGAACCAGTCCTGTAAAACACATGCATGTGATGTTCCAACAGAATAATAATAAAAAGGCGGAACCAGTCCGGTGTAAAACACATGCATGTGATGTTCCAATGAGAATAATAGAAGAATGTCACCAAGTATAGGGTAAATCACAGATACAAAGTTATTCCAATGTAATAATAAGCAATGGAATAACATAAGGATTTCACCAAGTATAGGTATGCCGTGCGTATACAAAGTTATGTATAGGTATGCCACTTTTACAAAAGTTATTTCAATGTAATAATAGTGAATGGAATAATGTAAGTTCTCTTCAAGAAGAAAGAATAACACCCCTTACCGTAAAAGAACTGAATATAGAAGTAGTGAAGTAGCAGAATACTCTTTTCTTTCTATAACTTTCTCTATAGCTTCTCTCTATAATTTCTCTCTCTAGTAGTTTCAATGAATTCGTAAGAAAATAATGAAGGAATGAGCTTCTATTTATAGGAAAATGGAATGCATAGTAACTAATCCATGAACGGTCCAGATTGATTTACTTTAATCGACTATCCATATTTAAAGCAAAATCTTTTAAATAAAATATAATATATTCTATTTATATAAAAATATTTTACTATGCAAACACTATGCAAAACACTATGCAAAAATACTATGCAACACTATGCATAATAAAATATAATATATTTTATTTATAAAATAACTTTAATAAAGTATTACATTTTATATAAAAGATGTTTACATTTTATTACGTTAATAATATGAATAAAACAAAAAGTCATTATCGCTATAATAATTCATGACAATAATGGAATCAAACCGAGTGACTTCTCACATAAGCATCAATAATCAATACCGTGTGTGCTACTATGCAACCACATGTACATTCGTACACTTTTTACTACCGAGTAGTTCAACAAAGATCAACCAGTAAAACTTCCGCCGTTATTTCAATAAAATATTTTTGTCGTTTTCTCAATCCGACAATAATTACATTTGTGGGGTCCACCAATGATTGAGTAGTTATACGATAATATTCCTCGCTAAACCGAATATTCCCACCAATCGAATATAATATAACCACTTGCATACTTTGCAAAATTTATAAATATTACCCACAACTATAACATTATATCAAATTATTCCATAATATTCAAAATAATATTTATAGATAATTCATCTTTATTTATAAAAGCCGGGTCTTACAAATTGTATATCTATATATGGTTGTGCCAAGTGAAAATTTTGTTAATGTCGTGTGGAAAGGTTGAGTGCATAGAGTGTGGCTTGGAAAGATTGAGTGAATTTTGTAATGTACAACATACAACCATGTAATCAAGATGGAGGTAAAATATAGAAGATTGACTTCTCTCGAAATTGGACCAATATTGGTATTTTCAAGCTCAAGAAATTTCATAAGAATAAAGGTATTATTAAATTAAAAATTGTTGTTTGCTATGTTTGAATGATATTGTACTAATGCGATTTAAGTTTGAACGAGATTTTAAAAATATTTTGCAGGTTGTATTGATTCTTAGCAGGCTTGCTCTTAGAAATCTTTACGAACATGAGGTACTATTTTTCGGTATATTTTATTTTTTATTCTAATTATTTTTTTAACTTAATTTTCTGTTTGAGAACACAGGTTTAACAAGAGTTGCAACCTTCTTGGACAGAGGAGAGACATAAGAATGTAGTGAGGTTTAGATTTTGTGATAAATTTAGGAAAGGAAATAGAGGGGTGTACTTAGGTATAGGAGTAGGAGAGCTAATTTTATAAGTTCCAAATATTTAAGGAGGTGGTATAATTATATTATATTATAATATTATTATATTATATATTATATTAAGGAGGTGGTATATCATATCATATCATATAATAGCATAGCATATCATATCATATCATAACATATCTTATCATATAGCATATATCATATCATATCATATCATATCATATCATATCATATCATATCATATCATTATATATATGATTATATTATTATATTATATTATTATATATGTAATATAGATCTTGTATATCTCTATATATGCATTATATTATATTATCTATTATATATTATACATAAATACATAATATACATGAGTATTTTATATTATTATATTATATATTATATTAAGGAGGTTATATTATATAATATTAATAAAATTATATTATATTATATTATATATGTAATATAGATAATGTATATGTATTTTATTATATTATCTATTATATACTATACAAAATATACTTATGTATGTATATATATATATATATATATATATATATATATATATGTATGTAATATATTACATTATGGTTTACGGATTGGTTTATGAGTCTACCAATATATGAGTCATGTATGTAATTCTAAACTTTGTTTGGAATATAATAATTTTTTTGATTGGTTTTGATTGAATGTGATGGTTAGTTGGTGGTTATTGAATAAACTACCAAGAATTATGGCTTAAATTTTTTGTGATATGGATTTTAATTGAATGAGTTCTTTTATGTGTATCTATTTAGTGTATTTGTTTTACAGTACTTAATTATTAATTATTCTACTTTATTTTATACTTTTTGTTAGACATAATTTTTCACTTGCGACACCCATTTTAATATGTATTGATATCTAATTGTATGTCTATATATGGTTGTGCCAAGTGAAAATTTTGTTAATTTCATGGAAAGGTTGAGTGCATAGAGTGTGGCTTGGAAAGGTTGAGTGAATTTTTGTAATGTACAACTTATAATCATGTAATCTGAAGATGGAGGTAAAATATAGAAGATTTAGCTTCTCAAAATTGGATCAATATTGGTATTTTCAAGCTTGAAGAAATTTCAGTAACAAAGGTATTATTAAATTTAAAAAATTTTGTTTGTTATGTTTGAATGATATTGTACTAATGAGATTTAAGTTTGAACGAGGTTTTAAAATTTTTTTGCAGGTTGTATTGATTCTTAGCAGGCTCGCTCTTAGAAATCTTTACGAAAAATGAGGTACTATTTATCGGTATATTTTGTTTTTTATTCTAATTATTTTTTTAACTTAATTTTACGTTTTGAGAACACAGGTTTAACAAGATTTGCAACCTTCTTGGATGCAGAGAGGACGTAAGAATATAGTGACGTTTAGATTTTGTGATAAATTTAGGAAAGAAAATAGAGGGGTGTACTTAGGGTAGGAGTAGTAGAGAGCTAATTTTATAAGTTCCAAATATTTAAGGAGGTATAATTATATTATATTATTATATTATATATTATATTAAGGAGGTGGTATATCATATCATATCATATCGTAGAACATATCATATAATAACATATCATATCATATCATAGCATAGCATAAGCGTATCATATCATATCATATCATATCATATTTTATTATTATATTATATATGTAATATAGATAATGTATATCTCTATATATGCATTATATTATATTATCTATAATATATTATACATAATATACATGAGTATTTTATATTATTATATTATATATTATATTATATTATATTATATTATATTATATATGTATTATAGATAATGTATGTGTATTTTATTATATACTATATAAATATAAATATATAATATGTTATATAAATATAATACATATATACATATTATATATGTATATATATATATATATATATAATATGTTACATTATGGTTTACGGATTGGTTTATGGGTCCACCAATATATGAGTCTTGTGTAATTCTAAACTTTGTTTGGAATATAGTAATTTTTTTGATTGGTTTTGCTTGAATGTTATGATTAGTTGGTGGTTATTGAATAAACTACCAAGAATTATGGCTTAAACTTGGATTTTGAATAAGTTCTTTTATGTATATCTATTTAGTGTATTTATTTTACAATACTTAATTATTAATTATTCTACTTTATTTTATACTTTTTGTTAGACATAATTTTCACTTAGGGCACCCATTTGAATGTATTGATATCTAATTGTATGTACTATATATATGGTTGTGCAAGTGAAAATTTTGTTAATATCGTGGAAAATTTGAGTGCATAGTGTGACTTGGAAAGGTTGAGTGAATTTTGCAATGTACAACTTACAACCATGTAATCGAAGATGGAGGTAAAATATAGAAGATTCAAACTTCTAAATTGGACCAATATTAGTATTTTCAAGTTGAAGAAATTTCAAAGAATAAATGTATTATTAAAATTAAAATTGTTGTTTTGCTATGTTTGAATGATATTGTATTAATGCGATTTAAGTTCGAACGAGATTTTAAAAATATTTTTACAGTTGTATTGATTCTTAGTGAGCTCGATCTTAGAAATCTTTACTGAACATGAGGTACTATTTATCGGTATATTTTGTTTTTTATTCTAATTATTTTTTAACTTAATTTTCTCGTTTGAGAACACAAGTTTAACAAGAGTTGCAACCTTCTTGGGCGGAGGAGGAGGACGTAAGAATGTAGTGAGTTTTAGATTTTGTGATAAATTTAAGAAAAGAAATAGAGGGTGTACTTAGGCATAGGTGTAGGAGAGCTAATTTTATAAGTTCCAAATATTTAAGGAGGTATAATTATATTATATTAAAGAGGTGGTATATCATATCATATAATAGCATATCATATCATAACATATCATATAATATCATATCATATCATATATTATTATATTATTATATTATATTATATATGTAATATAGATAATGTACATCTCTATATATGAATTATATTATATTATCTATAATATATTATACATAATATACATGAGTATTTTATATTATTATATTATATATTATATTAAGGAGGTTATATTATATTATATTATTAAAATAATATTATATTATTATATTCAAATATTATTATATTATATTATATATGTAATATAGATAATGTATATGTATTTTATTATATTATCTATTATATACTATACATAATATATATATGTATGTATGTAAATATATAAATATATAATATGTTATATAAATATATATATATATATACATATTATATATATATATATAATATGTAATATGTTACATTATGATTTACGTGATTGGTTTATGGGTCCACCAATATGTGAGTGATGTAATTCTAAACTTTGTTTGGAATATAGTAATTTTTTTGATTGGTTTTGCTTGAATGTGATGATTAGTTGGTGGTTATTGAATAAACTACCATGAATTATAGCTTAAACTTTTTGTGATATGGATTTTGAATGAGTTCTTTTATGTATATATATTCAGTCTATTTGTTTTACAATACTTAATTATTAATTATTCTACTTTATTTTATACTTTTTGTTAGACATAATTTTTCACTTGGGGCACCCATTTGCATGTATTGATATCTAATTGTATATCTATATATGGTTGTGCCAAGTGAAAATTTTGTTAATGTCGTGGAAAGGTTGAGTGCATAGAGTGTGGCTTGGAAAGATTGAGTGAATTTTTGTAATGTATACAACATACAACCATGTAATCAAGATGGAGGTAAAATATAGAAGATTAAACTTCAAATTGGACCAATATTGGTATTTTCAAGCTCAAGAAATTTCAAGAATAAAGGTATTATTAAATTAAAATTGTTGTTTGCTATGTTTGAATGATATTGTACTAATGCGATTTAAGTTTGAACGAGATTTTAAAAATATTTTGCAGGTTGTATTGATTCTTAGCAGGCTCGCTCTTAGAAATCTTTACGAACATGAGGTACTATTTATCGGTATATTTTTTTTTTTATTCTAATTATTTTTTAACTTAATTTTTACGTTTTGAGAACACAGGTTTAACAAGAGTTGCAACCTTTCGGGATGAGGAGGACGTAATAAGAATGTAGTGAGGTTTAGATTTTGTGATAAATTTAGGAAAGGAAATAGAGGGGTGTACTTAGGTATAGGAGTAGGAGAGCTAATTTTATAAGTTCCAAATATTTAAGGAGGTGGTATAATTATATTATATTATAATATTATTATATTATATATTATATTAAGGAGGTGGTATATCATATCATATCATATAATAGCATAGCATATCATATCATAACATATCTTATCATATAGCATATATATATCATATCATATCATATCATATCATATCATATCATATCATATCATTATTATATATATGATTATATTATTATATTATTATATTATATTATTATATATGTAATATAGATAATTTGTATATCTCTATATATGCATTATATTATATTATCTATTATATATTATACATAAATACATAATATACATGAGTATTTTATATTATTATATTATATAATATTAATAAAATTATATTATATTATATTATATATGTAATATAGATAATGTATATGTATTTTATTATATTATCTATTATATACTATACAAAATATACTTATGTATGTATGTAATATATATATATATATATATATATATATATATGTATGTAATATATTACATTATGGTTTACGGATTGGTTTATGAGTCGGCCAATATATGAGTCATGTGTAATTCTAAACTTTGTTTGGAATATAATAATTTTTTTGATTGGTTTTGATTGAATGTGATGGTTAGTTGGTGGTTATTGAATAAACTACCAAGAATTATGGCTTAAATTTTTTGTGATATGGATTTTAATTGAATGAGTTCTTTTATGTGTATCTATTTAGTGTATTTGTTTTACAGTACTTAATTATTAATTATTCTACTTTATTTTATACTTTTTGTTAGACATAATTTTTCACTTGCGGCACCCATTTTAATATGTATTGATATCTAATTGTATGTCTATATATGGTTGTGCCAAGTGAAAATTTTGTTAATTTCATGGAAAGGTTGAGTGCATAGAGTGTGGCTTGGAAAGGTTGAGTGAATTTTTGTAATGTACAACTTACAATCATGTAATCTGAAGATGGAGGTAAAATATAGAAGATTTAGCTTCTCAAAATTGGATCAATATTGGTATTTTCAAGCTTGAAGAAATTTCAGTAACAAAGGTATTATTAAATTTAAAAAATTTTGTTTGTTATGTTTGAATGATATTGTACTAATGAGATTTAAGTTTGAACGAGGTTTTAAAATTTTTTTGCAGGTTGTATTGATTCTTAGCAGGCTCGCTCTTAGAAATCTTTACGAAAAATGAGGTACTATTTATCGGTATATTTTGTTTTTTATTCTAATTATTTTTTTAACTTAATTTTCTGTTTGAGAACACAGGTTTAACAAGATTTGCAACCTTCTTGGATGGGAGGAGGGACGTAAGAATATAGTGACGTTTAGATTTTGTGATAAATTTAGGAAAGGAAATAGAGGGTTGTACTTAGGTATAGGAGTAGGAGAGCTAATTTTATAAGTTCCAAATATTTAAGGAGGTATAATTATATTATATTATTATATTATATATTATATTAAGGAGGTGGTATATCATATCATATCATATCGTAACATATCATATAATAACATATCATATCATATCATATCATAGCATAGCATATAAAGATATCATATCATATCATATCATATCATATCATATTTTATTATTATATTATATATGTAATATAGATAATGTATATCTCTATATATATATTATATTATATTATATTATCTATAATATATTATACATAATATACATGAGTATTTTATATTATTATATTATATATTATATTATATTATATTATATATGTATTATAGATAATGTATGTGTATTTTATTATATACTATATAAATATAAATATATAATATGTTATATAAATATATATATATATATATATATATATATATATATATATATATATATATATATATATATATATATATACATTACATTACGGTTTACTGGATTGGTTTATGGGTCCACCAATATATGAGTCTTGTGTAATTCTAAACTTTGTTTGGAATATAGTAATTTTTTTGATTGGTTTTGCTTGAATGTTATGATTAGTTGGTGGTTATTGAATAAACTACCAAGAATTATGGCTTAAACTTGGATTTTGAATAAGTTCTTTTATGTATATCTATTTAGTGTATTTATTTTACAATACTTAATTATTAATTATTCTACTTTATTTTATACTTTTTGTTAGACATAATTTTTCACTTAGGGCACCCATTTGAATGTATTGATATCTAATTGTATGTCTATATATGGTTGTGCCAAGTAAAAATTTTGTTAATATCGTGGAAAATTTGAGTCGTATAGTGTGATTTGGAAAGGTTGAGTGAATTTTGCAATGTACAACTTACAACCATGTAATCAAGATGGAGGTAAAATATAGAAGATTCGACTTTCTAAATTGGACCAATATTAGTATTTTCAAGTTCGAAGAAATTTCAGTAACAAATGTATTATTAAAATTAAAAATTGTTGTTTGCTATGTTTGAATGATATTGTACTAATGCGATTTAAGTTCGAACGAGATTTTAAAAATATTTTGCAGGTTGTATTGATTCTTAGCAGGCTCGATCTTAGAAATCTTTACGAACATGAGGTACTATTTATCGGTATATTTTGTTTTTTATTCTAATTATTTTTTTAACTTAATTTTCTGTTTGAGAACACAGGTTTAACAAGAGTTGCAACCTTCTTGGACAGAGGAGGGACGTAAGAATGTAGTGAGTTTTAGATTTTGTGATAAATTTAAGAAAAGAAATAGAGGGGTGTACTTAGGCATAGGTGTAGGAGAGCTAATTTTATAAGTTCCAAATATTTAAGGAGGTATAATTATATTATATTAAAGAGGTGGTATATCATATCATATAATAGCATATCATATCATAACATATCATATAATATCATATCATATCATATTATTATATTATTATATTATATATTATATTAAGGAGGTTATATTATATTATATTATTAAAATTATATTATATTATTATATTCAAATATTATTATATTATATTATATATGTAATATAGATAATGTATATGTATTTTATTATATTATCTATTATATACTATACATAATATACATATGTATGTATGTAAATATATAAATATATAATATGTTATATAAATATAATACATATATATATATATATATATATATATAATATGTAATATGTTACATTATGATTTACGTGATTGGTTTATGGGTCCACCAATATATGAGTCGTGTAATTCTAAACTTTGTTTGGAATATAGTAATTTTTTTGATTGGTTTTGCTTGAATGTGATGATTAGTTGGTGGTTATTGAATAAACTACCATGAATTATAGCTTAAACTTTTTGTGATATGGATTTTGAATGAGTTCTTTTATGTATATATATTCAGTCTATTTGTTTTACAATACTTAATTATTAATTATTCTACTTTATTTTATACTTTTTGTTAGACATAATTTTTCACTTGGGGCACCCATTTGAATGTATTGATATCTAATTGTATATACATATATGGTTGTGCCAAGTGAAAATTTTGTTAATGTCATGGAAAGGTTGAGTGCATAATAGTGTGGCTTGGAAAGATTGAGTGAATTTTTGTAATGTACAACATACAACCATGTAATCTGAAGATGGAGGTAAAATATAGAAGATTCAGCTTCTCGAAATTGGACCAATATTGGTATTTTCAAGCTCGAAGAAATTTCAGTAACAAAGGTATTATTAAATTAAAAATTGTTGTTTGCTATGTTTGAATGATATCTGCATTAATGCGATTTAAGTTTGATCTAGATTTTAAAAAATATTTTGCGTGTTGTATTGATTCTAAAGAAAGCAGTTTCAATTCTTAGAAATCTTTACGAACATGAGGTACTATTTATCGGTATATTTTATTTTTTATTCTAATTATTTTTTTAACTTAATTTTCTGTTTGAGAACACAGGTTTAACAAGAGTTGCAACCTTCTTGGACAGAGGAGAGACATAAGAATGTAGTGAGGTTTAGATTTTGTGATAAATTTAGGAAAGGAAATAGAGGGGTGTACTTAGGTATAGGAGTAGGAGAGCTAATTTTATAAGTTCCAAATATTTAAGGAGGTGGTATAATTATATTATATTATAATATTATTATATTATATATTATATTAAGGAGGTGGTATATCATATCATATCATATAATAGCATAGCATATCATATCATAACATATCTTATCATATAGCATATATCATATCATATCATATCATATCATATCATATCATATCATATCATTATTATATATATGATTATATTATTATATTATTATATTATATTATATATATGTAATATAGATAATATATCTCTATATATGCATTATATTATATTATCTATTATATATTATACATAAATACATAATATATAATAGTATTTTATATTATTATATTATATATTATATTAAGGAGGTTATATTATATAATATTAATAAAATTATATTATATTATATTATATATGTAATATAGATAATGTATATGTATTTTATTATATTATCTATTATATACTATACAAAATATACTTATGTATGTATAATATATATATATATATATATATGTATGTAATATATTACATTATGGTTTCTTGATTGGTTTATGAGTTGGCGATATATGAGTCATGTGTAATTCTAAACTTTGTTTGGAATATAATAATTTTTGATTGGTTTTGATTGAATGTGATGGTTGGTTGGTGGTTATTGAATAAACTACCAAGAATTATGGCTTAAATTTTTTGTGATATGGATTTTAATTGAATGAGTTCTTTTATGTGTATCTATTTAGTGTATTTGTTTTACGATACTTAATTATTAATTATTCTACTTTATTTTATACTTTTTTGTTAGACATAATTTTTCACTATGGCACCCATTTTAATATATATTGATATCTAATCAGATGTACATATATGGTTGTGCCAGTGAAAATTTTGTTAATTTCATGGAAAGGTTGAGTGCATAGAGTGTGGCTTGGAAAGGTTGAGTGAATTTTGTAATATACAACTTACAATCATGTAATCGAAGATGGAGGTAAAATATAGAAGATTTAGCTTCTCAAAAATTGGATCGATATTGGTATTTTCAAGCTTCAAGAAATTTCGTGAGAATAAAGGTATTATTAAATTTAAAAATTTTGTTTGTTATGTTTGAATGATATTGTACTAATGAGATTTAAGTTTGAGCGAGGTTTTAAAATTTTTTGCGGGTTGTATTGATTCTTGTGGGCTCGCTCTTAGAAATCTTCTGAAAAAATGAGGTACTATTTATCGGTATATTTTGTTTTTTATTCTAATTATTTTTAACTTAATTTTCTATTTGAGAACAAAGGTTTAACAAGATTTGCAACCTTCTTGGTGATGGAGGAGGAGGACGTAAGAATATAGTGGACGTTTAGATTTTGTGATAAATTTAGGAAAGAAAATAGAGGGGTGTACTTAGGTATATAGGAGTAGGAGAGCTAATTTTATAAGTTCCAAATATTTAAGGAGGTATAATTATATTATATTATTATATTATATATTATATTAAGGAGGTGGTATATCATATCATATCATATCGTAACATATCATATAATAACATATCATATCATATCATATCATAGCATAGCATATCATATCATATCATATCATATTTTATTATTATATTATATATGTAATATAGATAATGTATATCTCTATATATGCATTATATTATATTATCTATAATATATTATACATAATATACATGAGTATTTTATATTATTATATTATATATTATATTATATTATATTATATATATATTATAGATAATGTATGTGTATTTTATTATATATATATAAATATAAATATATAATATGTTATATAAATATAATACATATATACATATTATATATGTATATATATATATATATGTAATATGTTACATTATGGTTTACGGATTGGTTTATGGGTCCACCAATATATGAGTCTTGTGTAATTCTAAACTTTGTTTGGAATATAGTAATTTTTTTGATTGGTTTTGCTTGAATGTTATGATTAGTTGGTGGTTATTGAATAAACTACAAAGAATTATGGCTTAAACTTGGATTTTGAATAAGTTCTTTTTATGTATATCTATTTAGTGTATTTATTTTACAATACTTAATTATTAATTATTCTACTTTATTTTATACTTTTTGTTAGACATAATTTTTCACTTAGGCAACCCATTTGAATGTATTGATATCTAATTGTATGTACATATATGGTTGTGCCAAGTAAAAAATTTTGTTAATATCATGGAAAAGGTTGAGTGCATAGTGTGACTTGGAAAGGTTGAGTGAATTTTTGCAATGTACAACTTACAACCATGTAATCTGAAGATGGAGGTAAAATATAGAAGATTCAGCTTCTCGAAATTGGACCAATATTAGTATTTTCAAGTTCGAAGAAATTTCAGTAACAAATGTATTATTAAAATTAATAATTGTTGTTTGCTATGTTTGAATGATATTGTACTAATGCGATTTAAGTTCGAACGAGATTTTAAAAATATTTTGCAGGTTGTATTGATTCTTAGCAGGCTCGATCTTAGAAATCTTTACGAACATGAGGTACTATTTATCGGTATATTTTGTTTTTATTCTAATTATTTTTTAACTTAATTTTACATTTTGAGAACACAGGTTTAACAAGAGTTGCAACCTTCTTTGAGACGGAGGAGGACGTAAGAATGTAGTGAGTTTTAGATTTTGTGATAAATTTAAGAAAAGAAATAGAGGGTGTACTTAGGTATAGGTGTAGGAGAGCTAATTTTATAAGTTCCAAATATTTAAGGAGGTATAATTATATTATTATATTAAAGAGGTGGTATATCATATCATATAATAGCATATCATATCATAACATATCATATAATATCATATCATATCATATTATTATATTATTATATTATATATTATATTAAGGAGGTTATATTATATTATATTATTAAAATTATATTATATTATTATATTCAAATATTATTATATTATATTATATATGTAATATAGATAATGTATATGTATTTTATTATATTATCTATATATATACTATACATAATATACATATGTATGTATGTAAATATATAAATATATAATATGTTATATAAATATAATACATATATACATATTATATATATATATAATATGTAATATGTTACATTATGATTTACGTGATTGGTTTTATGGGTCCACCAATATATGAGTCGTGTAATTCTAAACTTTGTTTGGAATATAGTAATTTTTGATTGGTTTTTGCTTGAATGTGATGATTAGTTGGTGGTTATTGAATAAACTACCATGAATTATAGCTTAAACTTTTTGTGATATGGATTTTGAATGAGTTCTTTTATGTATATATATTCAGTCTATTTGTTTTACAATACTTAATTATTAATTATTCTACTTTATTTTATACTTTTTGTTAGACATAATTTTTCACTTGGGGCACCCATTTGAATGTATTGATATCTAATTGTGTGACGCCCCCAAAATTAGGTATACATCACCCATCTTGGGTCGCCACTTACATGGTATGAAATTTAAATACAACTTATTAACATAACTGTCTTGTATGCAATCGACATAAGCGTGAGTTTAAATACAAATATCGTCTACTAGATATTATACAAACTCAAACAAAAGTCCTCATTACAATTATTATCACACTTTATTTCACAGAATAGTGAGGACTACTAATGCTATCTTTAGGACCATCACTTTCGTTTCCCAGGCTAAGTCCCGACTATATTCTCATTTCACGAAGAAACGGTGAAAGAAAGGGTGAGCTCAACTAGCCCAAAGAAGAAATATTATGACTAAGATAATGCGAATAAATTATCAATAGTCTTCAACAATGTTAAACCGATAAAATACAATGAACAACCGGTTTAAGCTGCAATGGAAAATTCAATCCATTAAAAAGTCAAGTAGAAAATAAAATCTACTATCTTTTATGATTTAAAAGGTTTTTCATCATTGTTATAGGCGAGACTACTTTAATAAATAATCCACATCATCGAATCACCCCGCTTTACTGCCCGAGGATATTCTTTAAGTATCACGACCACAATTATTCACTTCTACGGGCCAAGAATAGTTGTGTATTCATTAATGGTCATGATCATGCCAACAAGCGCCCATCAATGCACTCTACTACCTTTGAGGATTTTTACCACATTATTTGTAACATTATTACCATGATTACACCGAATAATCACGGTCATAATCATACCAAGTCCATCCATGCTCTACAGACCCATGAGATGACTTTAAAAAAATATAAACATGAGGATGATGACAATGATATAAGAATTCAATAAAACAAGTTCAAGAATTATTTTATCCGAGATTTATTAACGTCAAATTGTCAACATGATATCTTGCTTTGTAGAGTAAAATTCAAGAATGATCGAGAAGAATATTTCCATGAAAAGATCTTTGGATGAAGCGCAAATATCAAGGATATTCTACTAATTTCATGGAGTATAGAAGTCAAAGTTTTAACCAATTTGGGTATAATAAAGAATGGAATAACAAAAGAAATCACCATGCATGCGATTGCTTAGCATAGGCGAGGTTATTCAACGAATAATAATAATAACGGAACGGGTCGGTGAAATTCACGCAAGCTGGGATGTTCCAACGAGAATAATAAAGATGGAACCGAGATCCGGTAAAAAACACGAGATAGGATATTCAACGGAGAATGATAAAAAGCGGAACCAGTCCGGTGTAAAACACATGCAGACGAGATGTTCCGAATAATAATAATAAAGGCGGAACCGGTCAAATTGTAAAAACACATGCACGAGGATGTTCCAATGAGAATAATAGAAGAATGTCACCAAGTATAGGGTAAATGGCGTATACGAAGTTATTCCAGCAGAATAATAAAATGGAATAACATAAGGATTTCACCAAGTATAGGGTATGCAGCATATATGAGGTTATGTATAGGGTATGCCACTTTTACAAAAGTTATTTCAGCAGAATAATAGTGAATGGAATAATGAAGTTCTCTTCAAGAAGAAAGAATAACACCCCTTACAAGTAAAAGAACCTGAATATAGAAGTAGTGAAGTAGCGAGAATACTCTTTTTCTTTCTATAACTTTCTCTATAAGCTTCTCTACATAATTTTTCTCTCTAGAAGTTTGATGAATTAAGTAAGAAAATAATGAAGGAATGAGCTTCTATTTATAGGAAAATGGAATGCATAGTAACTAATCCATGAGCGGTCCAGATTGATTTACTTTAACTCGGCGGTCCATATTTAAAGCAAAATCTTTTAAATAAAATATAATATATTCTATTTATATAAAAATATTTTACTATGCAAACACTATCAAAACACTATACAAAACAACTACAACACTATGCATAATAAAATATAATATATTTTATTTATAAAATAACTTTAATAAAGTATTACATTTTATATAAAAAGATGTTTACGTTTTATTACGTTAATAATACGAATAAAACAAAAAGTCATTATCATTATAATAATTATGATGATAATGGAATCAAACCGAGTGACTTCTCACATAAGCATCAATAATCAATACCTGGTATTGCTCTTATGCAACCACATGTATATCTTTGTACTTTTACTACGAGTAGTAGTTCAATGATATCAGCGGTAAAACTTCCGCCGTTATTTCAATAAAATATTTTTGTCGTTTTCTCAATCCAAACTGATAATTACATTTGTGGGGTCCACCAATGATTGAGTCGTTGTCTCGAATATTCCCCGCTAAAGCGAATATTCCCTCACCAATCGAATATAATATAACCACTTGCATACTTTTCAAAATTTATAAATATTACACTAACTATAACATTATATCAAATTATTCCATAATATTCAAAAATAATATTTATAGATAATTCATCTTTATTTATAAAAGTGGGGTCTTACAAATTGTATGTACAATATATGGTTGTGCCAGTGAAAATTTTGTTAATGTCGCTTGGAAAGGTTGAGTGCATAGAGTGTGGCTTGGAAAGATTGAGTGAATTTTTGTAATGTCTGACATACTGACCATGTAATCGAAGATGGAGGTAAAATATAGAAGATTGACTTCTAGGAAATTGGACGATATTGGTATTTTCAAGCTCGAAGAAATTTGGTAATAAAGGTATTATTAAATTAAAAATTGTTGTTTTCATATGTTTGAATGATATTGTCTTAATGCGATTTAAGTTTGAATTGAGATTTTAAAATATTTTGCGGGGTTGTATTGATTCTTGCAGGCTCGCTCTTAGAAATCTTTCTGAACATGAGGTACTATTTATCGGTATATTTTATTTTTTATTCTAATTATTTTTTAACTTAATTTTACGTTTTTTGAGAACATGAGTTTAACAAAGAGTTGCAACCTTCCTTGGATGAGGAGAGACATAAGAATGTAGTGAGGTTTAGATTTTTGTGATAAATTTGGAAAGGAAATATACTTAGGTATAGGAGTAGGAGAGCTAATTTTATAAGTTCCAAATATTTAAGGAGGTGGTATAATTATATTATATTATAATATTATTATATTATATATTATATTAAGGAGGTGGTATATCATATCATATCATATAATAGCATAGCATATCATATCATAACATATCTTATCCATATAGCATATATATCATATCATATCATATCATATCATATCATATCATTATTATATATATGATTATATTATTATATTATATTATTATATATGTAATATAGATCTTGTATATCTCTATATATGCATTATATTATATTATCTATTATATATTATACATAAATACATAATATACATGAGTATTTTATATTATTATATTATATATTATATTAAGGAGGTTATATTATATAATATTAATAAATTATATTATATTATATTATATATGTAATATAGATAATGTATATGTATTTTATTATATTATCTATTATATCTTATACAAAATATACTTATGTATATATATATATATATATATATATATATATATATATGTAATATATTACATTATGGTTTACGGATTGGTTTATGGAGCCAATATATATGAGTCATGTGTAATTCTAAACTTTGTTTGGAATATAATAATTTTTGATTGGTTTTGATTGAATGTGATGGTTAGTTGGTGGTTATTGAATAAACTACCAAGAATTACGGCTTAAATTTTTTGTGATATGGATTTTAATTGAATGAGTTCTTTTATGTGTATCTATTTAGTGTATTTGTTTTCTGAGCATTTAATTATTAATTATTCTACTTTATTTTATACTTTTTGTTGAGACATAATTTTCACTTATGGACACCCATTTTAATATGTATTGATATCTAATGGTGTATGTCTATATATGGTTGTGCCAAGTGAAAATTTTATTAATTTCATGGAAAGGTTGAGTGCATAAAGTGTGGCTTGGAAAGGTTGAGTGAATTTTTGTAATGTACAACTTCTGATCATGTAATCGAAGATGGAGGTAAAATATGAAGATTTAGCTTCTCAAAATTGGATCAATATTGGTATTTTCAAGCTTGAAGAAATTTCAGTAACAAAGGTATTATTAAATTTAAAAAATTTTGTTTGTTATGTTTGAATGATATTGTACTAATGAGATTTAAGTTTGAACGAGGTTTTAAAATTTTTTCTGCGAGTTGTATTGATTCTTACTTGGGCTCGCTTCTTAGAAATCTTCTGAAAAATGAGGTACTATTTATCGGTATATTTTGTTTTTTATTCTAATTATTTTTTTAACTTAATTTTCTGTTTGAGAACACAGGTTTAACAAGATTTGCAACCTTCTTGGACAGAGGAGGGACGTAAGAATATAGTGACGTTTAGATTTTGTGATAAATTTAGGAAAGAAAATAGAGGGTTGTACTTAGGTATAGGAGTAGGAGAGCTAATTTTATAAGTTCCAAATATTTAAGGAGGTATAATTATATTATATTATTATATTATATATTATATTAAGGAGGTGGTATATCATATCATATCATATCAGAACATATCATATAATAACATATCATATCATATCATAGCATAGCATAGCATATCATATCATATCATATCATATCATATTTTATTATTATATTATATATGTAATATAGATAATGTATATCTCTATATATGCATTATATTATATTATCTATAATATATTATACATAATATACATGAGTATTTTATATTATTATATATTATATTATATTATATTATATTATATTATATTATATTATATTATATATGTATTATAGATAATGTATGTGTATTTTATTATATACTATATAAATATAAATATATAATATGTTATATAAATATAATACATATATACATATTATATATGTATATATATATATATATGTAATATGTTACATTATGGTTTACGGATTGGTTTATGGGTCCACCAATATATGAGTCTTGTGTAATTCTAAACTTTGTTTGGAATATAGTAATTTTTTTGATTGGTTTTGCTTGAATGTTATGATTAGTTGGTGGTTATTGAATAAACTACCAAGAATTATGGCTTAAACTTGGATTTTGAATAAGTTCTTTTATGTATATCTATTTAGTGTATTTATTTTACAATACTTAATTATTAATTATTCTACTTTATTTTATACTTTTTGTTAGACATAATTTTTCACTTAGGGCACCCATTTGAATGTATTGATATCTAATTGTATGTCTATATATGGTTGTGCCAAGTAAAAATTTTGTTAATATTAATGGAAAATTTGAGTGCATAGTGTGACTTGGAAAGGTTGAGTGAATTTTTGCAATGTACTGACTTACAACCATGTAATCGAAGATGGAGGTAAAATATAGAAGGTTCAAACTTTCGAAATTGGACCAATATTAGTATTTTCAAGTTGAAGAAATTTGTTAACAAATGTATTATTAAAATTAAAATTGTTGTTTCTATGTTTGAATGATATTGTACTAATGCGATTTAAGTTCGAGCGAGATTTTAAAAATATTTTGCGAGTTGTATTGATTCTTAAAGGGCTCGATCTTAGAAATCTTCTGAACATGAGGTACTATTTATCGGTATATTTTGTTTTTTATTCTAATTATTTTTTAACTTAATTTTCTACGTTTGAGAACACAGGTTTAACAAGAGTTGCAACCTTCTTGGAATGAGAGGAGGACGTAAGAATGTAGTGAGTTTTAGATTTTGTGATAAATTTAAGAAAAGAAATAGAGGGGTGTACTTAGGCATAGGTGTAGGAGAGCTAATTTTATAAGTTCCAAATATTTAAGGAGGTATAATTATATTATATTAAAGAGGTGGTATATCATATCATAACATATCATATCATATAATAGCATATCATATCATAACATATCATATAATATCATATCATATCATATCATATTATTATATTATTATATTATATTATATATGTAATATAGATAATGTATATGTATTTTATTATATTATCTATTATATACTATACATAATATACATATGTATGTATGTAAATATATAATATGTTATATAAATATAATATATATATACATATATATATATATATAATATGTAATATGTTACATTATGATTTACGTGATTGGTTTATGGGTCCACCAATATATGAGTCGTGTAATTCTAAACTTTGTTTGGAATATAGTAATTTTTTTGATTGGTTTTGCTTGAATGTGATGATTAGTTGGTGGTTATTGAATAAACTACCATGAATTATAGCTTAAACTTTTTGTGATATGGATTTTGAATGAGTTCTTTTATGTATATATATTCGGTCTATTTGTTTTACAATACTTAATTATTAATTATTCTACTTTATTTTATACTTTTGTTAGACATAATTTTTCACTTAGGGCACCCATTTGCATGTATTGATATCTAATTGTATGTACATATATGGTTGTGCCAAGTGAAAATTTTGTTAATAATCGTGGAAAGGTTGAGTGCGTAGAGTGTGGCTTGGAAAGATTGAGTGAATTTTGTAATGTACAACATCTACAACCAATAATCGAAGATGGAGGTAAAATATAGAAGATTGACTTCTCGAAATTGGACCAATATTGGTATTTTCAAGCTCGAAGAAATTTGATAATAAAGGTATTATTAAATTAAAAATTGTTGTTTGCTATGTTTGAATGATATTGTACTAATGCGATTTAAGTTTGAACGAGATTTTAAAAATATTTCTTGTGGTTGTATTGATTCTTAGCAGGCTCGCTCTTAGAAATCTTTACGAACATGAGGTACTATTTATCGGTATATTTTATTTTTTATTCTAATTATTTTTTTAACTTAATTTTCTGTTTGAGAACACAGGTTTAACAAGAGTTGCAACTTTCTTGGACAGAGGAGAGACATAAGAATGTAGTGAGGTTTAGATTTTGTGATAAATTTTGGAAAGAAAATAGAGGGGTGTACTTAAGTATAGGAGTAGGAGAGCTAATTTTATAAGTTCCAAATATTTAAGGAGGTGGTATAATTATATTATATTATAATATTATTATATTATATATTATATTAAGGAGGTGATATATCATATCATATCATAACATATCATATCATATCATATTATAACATATTATATCATATAATAGCATATCATATTAATATCATATTATTATATTATTATATTATATTATATATGTAATATAGATAATGTATATCTCTATATATGCATTATATTATATTATCTATAATATATTTATACATAATATACATGAGTATTTTATATTATTATATTAAAATATTATTATATTATATTATATTAGTATAAATTATAATTAATAAAATTATATTATATTATATTATATATATTATACTATATTATTATATATTATATTATATTATATATGTAATATAGATAATGTATATGTATTTTATTATATTATCTATTATATACTATACATAATATACATACGTATGTATGTAAATATATAAATATATAATATGTTATATAAATATAATACATATTATATAAATATGTAATATGTTACATTATAGTTTACGAATTGGTTTATGGGTATATGAGTCATGTGTAATTCTAGACTTTGTTTGGAATATAGTAATTTTTTTGATTGGTTTTGCTTGAATGTGATGATTAGTTGGTAGTTATTGAATAAACTACCAAGAATTATGGCTTAAACTTTTTGTGACATGGATTTTGAATGAGTTCTTTTATGTATATCTATTTAGTGTATTAGTTTTACGGTACTTAATTATTAATTATTCTACTTTTATTTTATTCTTTTTGTTAGACATAATTTTTCACTTGGGGCACCCATTTGAATATGTATTGCTATTTAATTATATGTCTATATATGGTGGTTGTGCCAAGTGAAAATTTTGTTAATGTAATGGAAATGTTGAGTGCATAGAGTGTGGCTTGGAAAGGTTGAGTGAATTTTTGTAATGTACAACTTACAATCATGTAATCTGAAGATGGAGGTAAAATATAGAAGATTCAGCTTCTCGAAATTGGATCAATATTGGTATTTTCAAGCTTGAAGAAATTTCAGTAACAAAGGTATTATTAAATTTAAAAATTTTTATTTGCTATATTTGAATGATATTGTACTAATGAGATTTAAGTTTGAACGAGGTTTTAAAAATATTTTGCAGGTTGTTTTGATTCTTAGCAGGCTCGCTCTTAGAAATCTTTACGAACATGAGATACTATTTATCGGTATATTTTGTTTTTTATTCTAATTATTTTTTTAACTTAATTTTCTGTTTGAGAACACAAGTTTAACAAGAGTTGCAACTTTCTTGGACAGAGGAGGGACGTAAGAATGTAGTGAGGTTTAGATTTTGTGATAAATTTAGGAAAAGAAATAGAGGGGTGTACTTAGGTATAGGAGTAGGAGAGCTAATTTTATAAGCTCCAAATATTTGAGGTATAATTATATTATATTATTATATTATATATTATATTAAGGAGGTGGTATATCATATCATAACATATCATATCATATAATAGAATAGCATATCATATCCTATCATATCATATCATATCATATCATATCATATCATATTATTATATTATATTATTATATATGTAATATAGATAATGTATATCTCTATATATGCTAATTATATTATCTATAATATATTATACATAATATACGTATTTTATATTATTATATTATATATTATATTAAGGGCGATTTATATTATATTATATTATTAAAATTATATTATATTATATTATTATTATAATATTAAAATATTATTATATTATATTATATTATTATAATTAATAAAATTATATTATATTATATTATATATATTATACTATTGTAAGACCCCAAATTATTAATAAATAAAATTTAATTCCTCTATTTATTATTTTGAAATAGTAAGGGTTGATTTGATTAATGTGGTTAGTTATGGGTAAAATGCTTAAATATTTTAAATAAGCAATTGGTTATAAAATATTCATTTTTATCGGAGAATATTCGTTTGGTCAGTGGAATATTCTTCTTGTCGGGGAATATTAAATTTGACAGCTTGAAATTTTGTATGGGCCCATAACGGGAAAAGCGATTGGATGAAGAAAAGCGACAAAAATAAGTTATTTATAAATAAGGCGTTATTACAGATTAATCTTGTTGAAATACCTCATTGGTTAAAAACACGGTAGCACACGGTATTGCACCATTTATTAATTCTTACGTGAAGGCACTACTCAATAATTGTTACGATTAATTCTTTATTTCAATATTTTATTTTATTGATTTAATAATTGCTACGTTGATATTTTATATTACTATTATTTCAATAATTGTCACTACACAGTATTTTCTATTATCGAAGCAATAATTCATATTATCTGAATAATATTATTAGATAACATTATTGGCAATGTCTAGAAAGTCCTGTCTAAAGAGAGGGTTGGTCACCTAATGGGGCGCCAGTAAGGAGAAATCCTTATTAGAAAGTCCCCTCTTTCCTGGGAACGGCCTAGTTGTCAGTATTGTGATTCTGTAATATTATTTGTGAATAATTAATTATTGATTTATATGATAAGGAAAATATTGATTTTATGTGGATATAGATGGAGAAAATTTTTAATGTGACAATTGTTGAAAATTAATATTTTATCTTTTTCTGATAAAATAATTCATTTAAATATATTATTATATTTTAATAATATAATAATGGTGATATTTTTACTATGAATGTGGGATATATGAGTATATGAGAAGGAAGAGTATTTTTGTTGCAATAAATATTTAAAACATGTTTTTCATGTTGGTGGACCCCATTTCTTGACTGAAATTTGATTATAGCCTGTAAAATCGTCCGTTTGTAGATTTCGGTCAATTTTTGTTTGGAATTTGGAAAAACTTTCTTCTGCAAAGTTGTAGAGAATAGAATTTCCAATGGAAAGCACATGAGGTTCGAATTTTTCCGATAAAAGGGCTATTTATTATGAATTATTGATGTTCTGAAGTTCCGAAATAATTATTTTTTAAAAGTTTTAAATTTGTTTTAAAAGAAAAACGTTTTTGTGGTTGGTTGGTGGGCTCATGTGTTGTTAAGCATGCCGAAATCTGAATTCAAAGGTTGGCGTAGACAAATTTTAATAATTATTATATTTTATTAAATTTTCTACTTTGGTGTTCTAAGCAATTTCCTATAAATAGGGTGCTTGGGTTAGAATTGAAAATCACACCAGAAACTAAAGTTTTCTCTCTCTTTCTCTCTCGAAATATTGAGCGTATTCTTGTGAGTATTTTGATACTTTGAGTGTTGCTATACGCTGTAAGTTTCCTTCAGCACTATATTTAGTATTCCAGCCAGAAGTACTATTCTTTCGAGGTAAGGGATGTTGTTTTCTTCTTAAATGATATTATTTTTTTCAATATCATTATGCCGAAATATTGGTATGAACTTTTTATCAAATTTAGAACTTTTTGTGTCGGGGTTATTATTCACGTATACGGCACTATTCACGTATACGATACTATTCACGAATACGGCACTATTCACTGAAAAAATGAAATTTTCTTCTTTTTGTCCAAGATGTCAATTATGGTTACTATCTTTGAGTGTATCCATGTTTTGATCTTTATTTTTGAATTCTGCTTCAAAATTGGATATTATGGAGTATTATTGAACATAGATAAAAGCTGTGTCTGAATCCCTAATATTTGTTCTTTTGTCTCCTTTGGATTCGCTTTTCTTTAAAATATTTTTCATCATCCTCGGTCCTAAATGATGATATTACTGAATATCTTTGGCATGTAGTGCAAAGATGAATGATTTTCTGATGAATATCTTTGGCCCGTAGTTCAAAGATGAACAGGTGTTTAGATGAACATGACCAACTGATGAATATCTTTGGCCTGTAGTGCAAAGATGAATATTTGATTCCAAATATGTAACACCCCCTTTCCGAATAGGAAAGGGAGGTCACGTGCAAAGCACAATAAACCTCAAAATTAGTAAACATAGCACTAATAATTGCAAAATATTAATAATGATATCCATCAATGAAGTACTAATTATACTTCTCCAACTAGAGTCAAAATAAAAAAAACCAAAAATCGAAACAACCTAGATGGTCAAAGGCAAAACTCTCATCACACTAATTTCGAATCACCCCCCGCAAATCGCTAAAAGAAAACACAAAGATGAGCTAATTGCCCGAAGACGGACATGAGATATACAAACGATGATATACGAAAATAACTGAGACAAAATACTGAACAAGCCTCAAGTGCAAATACGAACGAAAATATAATATCCAAAGCTCTTAATGGAATATAGTTGAATCAACATAATTGACGAAACCAATAAAAGAATAAAGAAATAACGAACTGAAGTAACTAACTCAATGACTTGAATTGAACAGAAACCAACAAAACTAATACAATAAAATAATAGGCTGAAACAAATGGCTGGAGTTATTTCATACTGAATGAGCTCAGAAATATATTTTGCCACACAAGCAAGTCAAACTAATGCCACACAGGCAAATCAAATGATGCCACACAGGCAACCAAAATAATGCCACACAGACAAATCACACATTGGATCGCGAATCCAAATGTATGCAAATCGGATAGTGTGTTTGGCACAACATTACCAATCCGCAGAACAGAAAACTAGGGTTAACCCATACGCCTCCCACAACAAAATACCAAATGGCCCACTTCCTTCGGAGCCCAAAACGGAGACGCCGTGGACTAATCACACCGCCACGGAGAGTGTCACGCCTCTCGTGCCAAGACGACATGCCTGTGGTACCCCCACAGGTGGTTATAGCTCAGGTATACCCTACGGTATATTCTAACAAAGATATCATGTCACAACACATGCGACATAATACCAACAAAAGGGTTCTATATGTACATGTTGAACCAAATTAAATTATAGTCACAAGATTTCAAAAAGAAGGTAGCAACATGTACCGCTCTACAATTATCAAAATAAATAGTATTAAACATGATAACCTAATTCAAAGAGTACAAATACGAGTCATATGTATCAACTCCAAAATGAAACTAATATATTTATTTCACAAGAACAATTATGTGAAATAATTACGAAATTCGAACAAGCGACAAACGAACAAATCAAATTTAACAAGAGTATCGCTGAAAGAGTACGAAATCCTTACCTGAGTTAAGCAACGTCATACCCAAAATTATAATCCGAATATAACTCTTTAAATTCCTTCCGTTCGAACTAATTAAACTAAATAATAAATAAGTACAATTAGTGAATTATTATTATTACCCAAAATATATTCCAAATATAACTTGTTAGACTCCCTCATTCCAAACAAATTAAAATAAATACTCCCTCCGTTTTTTTTATTGAAAGCTTCTTGATACTTTACATATATCTTAATTGCACTTATATCATATAAAAAAAACGTAAAATTAAATTAATATAATATATTATATATTCCAACTAACGACTTAAATCATATAACCATAATTAATATTAAAGTAATATGATATATTTATATATATAATCTAACAATGTCGGAAAGTAATATGATATATTTATATATATAATCTAAAAATGTCGGGAAGATATAATAAAATCGCATTTACAATTCAATTCCCTTTATTAAAAGCGAATAATTCGCAATGAAAAATGAAGTCTCAATTTGATATATAATTTATCTATCACAAATCAATTTTTTTCTATGAGAATTTAATTTCTGACCGTACACCAAATTGGTACGAAGAACTTTATAATCACAAAAATAAAATAGATACCTAATTATAGTAAATTAATAAATTTAATTATTACCTTTTGAAGATACAATTCTATTGAATATTTTCTCACAATTATGTTCCCAAATTTTCTTTTATCCCACAGTCTTTCTTCCGCCTCCTCTTCGTTTCTCGCTACGTTAGAAACCCTCTCCTTCTTTCGTTTAGTCGATTAATGCCAATATATGTATTAGGGAGGGCTTTGACCTAATATATTAATGTTACTCCTATTCCAATTTGGTTTTTAAACCCAACACTTTAATTTGGGCTCAAATAATCTAACAAGCCCAAATTTAAATACTTAAAAATTAGTTTGACCCAATTAATATAAATGCCCAAATTAATTAAATAACAAGTTTGACTTAAACAAAAGACAAAGTACAAACAATATGTTTTAAGAATATAAATTATTTTTTTTTATTTTTTGAAGTATTACATCACCTACCCTTAAAATGGATTAAGTCCCTTGGAATCAAAAAATGGAAAGTACCTAATTATCAAAAAGATGCGGATACTCCGCTCGAATAGACTCCTCCATCTCCCAACTGGCTTCCCGCTCTGGATATTTTATTATTATTTTTTTCCTCAAAATTTTAACAAATGGGATTATCTTCCTTCTCATACCCCACTCTTGACAATCTAACAATACCTCAAGTTTTTCCCTTATTCAAAATTGTAGATGACAAAAGACTGAAGGAACCTGATTTGGATTCACTCAATTCCGACATCAGATGAATAAATTATAATTTTTCTAATGGACTGCAGCTCGTATAAATATATTCTACTCGAAAATTCAACTAATAAAATTAGAATAGGATTAAAGTTACAACTTCACTCTTTAAATATAAATATAACTCAATATAGGAGCTACCAAAACTCTAATGGACTTTCCATTTTTAATTTAATCGATTATTTAATTATCTACTAAAACAATTTAACTTTCCAAACAAAACAAAGACGAGAAAATAGTCACTTACCTTTTTCAATTTGAATACAATTGTATAAAATAAAATTAATTAATATTTAATTTTTAAAAATATGGTTTATTACATTTTTCACCCTTTAAAAATAATTCCGTCCTCGGAATTCAAATAAGCCACAAAAAAAAATTAGTTACGACGTAGTGCCGCCATTTGTAACGATCAACGCGGATAAGTCTTCGATCCACATAATTATCAATGTATTTGTAAAAGATTCGTCAGCTACCGTGTCAAGTCTTGGTAAGGTTCTTCGCGTTGCATCAAATTAGATCACATGATCCACCGTTGGTGCGGGCCGTCGCTAATATCTTTTAGTTTAATTTTTGTAAACGTACTCTTTGGAACATAATTCAAAATCACAAAAATTTCTCTTCATCCAAATACGATTCAAATACCCAAAATATTTAAAATTATTTTTAATTCGTAAAACGTTTATATTCCACACATGACAAGGATCATTTAACAAATTATTTTTATTTAATTTTACATAAATTCATGCAAAACTCTAAGGGCATCAGATAAACGAAACAACTTAAATTATATCACCAACTCTCACTAAGTCCTTACGAGCTTCAAAATATCATAACCTATAATCAAATTAGTTCTCAAATAATATTACACCAAAAATATATTACTACTAAGATCTCTTCATCACCATACCAAACTCTAAATCATATATCCTACTATCTGAATAAGCACACTATAGCTTTCAAAATCTCTTAAAGATTCATCACTTATTATATATCTAATCATTCAATGAATCAATCATTCTCTTAATGCAATTCTTAACCCAACAAATTCCAAGATCTCCACATACTATCACTCAAAATTTCATATAAGAGAACTCCAATGTTACTAGGAAATAATCACAAAATTCATTTACTCCAAAAGATTAATCTAATTACCTCGAATCTCTACAACAACTCAAAATTACAAGAGATCCTCTGTACTTAATAATTTTCACTTTATCATATTATCCCACCGATTCACATACCTCAATTTATTCACAACTTAACAAAAATCAAAATCTAACCCAAATCAAATCTTCAATTCCAAAATCATAATGATTTTCACAAAATAAAACAACTCTAACGAATAATTTTTCCAAAATCAAATTCTCGTCGATACAAATACTCACATCATAATCGTATAATCATTTCTTAACTAAATAAAATTTGATATTATTCTCCTTAATGATCCAATCACAATCCTTATCTAATATTATTATTCCAACGCATAACAATAATAATCTTAACAAATTATCTCGCCTTTCTCAAATCAACTACAACTCAAAGAGCTAAAAATACTTGGTCAAAATCAAGACCAACCAAACAGAGAACAAAATCGAATCAAACTCCTACGTCTACCGAGTGATTTACCCACAACTCATAGGTCAAACCTAAATAGGTTTTCTACAGGAAAGAACCTAAGCTTTGATACCATCTCTGTAACACCCCCTTCCCGAATAGGAAAGGGAGGTCACGTGCAAAGCACAATAAACCTCAAAATTAGTAAACATAGCACTAATAACTGCAAAATATTAATAATGATATCCATCAATGAAGTACTAATTATAATTCTCCAACTAAAGTCAAAATAATAAAAACAAAAAATCGAAACAACCTAGATGGTCAAAGGCAAAACTCTCATCACACTAGCCCTGGATCACCCCTGCAAACTCGCCGAAGAAAGAAAAACATGATGAGCCAATCGATTCAAAGACTGAATACAAATATACAAAAAAGATATACAAACCGATATACGAAAACAATCGAGATAAAATAATCGAACAAAGCCTCAAGTGTAAATACTGAACGAAAAATATAATATCAAAAATCTCGAATGGAATATAGCTGAATCAACATAATTGACGAAACCAATAAAAGAATAAAAAAATAACGAACTGAAGTAACTAAGTCAATGACTTGAATTGAACAGAAACCAACAAAACTAATCCAATAAAATAATAGGCTGAAATAAATGGCTGGAGTTATTTCATACTGAATGAGCTCAGAAATATATATTTCCACACAAGCAAGTCAAACTAATGCCACACAGGCAAATCAAATGATGCCACACAAGCAACCAAAATAATGCCACACAGCACATCAAAACAATGCCACACAGCAACACATGGACGCGAATCCAAATGTATGCAAATCGGATAGTGTGTTTGGCACAACATCACCAATCCATGAGAGCAGTAAAACTAGGTTATCCCATACGCCTCCCACAACAAAACACCAAATGGCCCACTTCCTCCGGAGCCCAAAACGGAGACGCCGTGGACTAATCACACCGCCACGGAGAGTGTCATGCCTCTCGTGCCAAGACGACATGCCTGTGGTACCCCCTGTGTGGTTATAGCTCGTATACCCCCTACGGTATATTCTAACAAAGATATCATGTCACAACACATGCGACATAATACCAACAAAAGGGTTCTATATGTACATGTTGAACCAAATCAAATTATAGTCACAAGATTTCAAAAAGAAGGTAGCAACATATACCGCTCTACAATTATCAAAATAAATAGTACTAAACATGATAACCTAATTCAAAGAGTACAAATACGAGTCATATGTATCAACTCCAAAATGAAACTAATATATTTATTTCACAGGAACAATTATGTGAAATAATAACAAAATTCGAACAAACGACAAACGAACAAATCAAATTTAACAAGAGTATCGCTGAAAGAGTACGGAATCCGTACCTGAGTTAAGCAACGTCATACCCAAAATTATAATCCGAATATAACTCGTTAAATTCCTTCCGTCCGAACTAATTAAACAAAATAATAAATAAGTACAATTAGTGAATTATTATTATTATTACCCAAAATATATTCCAAATATAACTTGTTAGACTCCCTCATTCTAAACAAATTAAAATAAATACTCCCTCCATTTTTTTTATTGAAAGCTTCTTGATACTTTACATATATCTTAATTGCACTTATATCATATAACAGTACGTAAAATTAAATTAATAGAATATATTATATAATCCAACCACGACTTAAATCATATAACCATAATTAATATTAAAGTAATATGATATATTTATATATATAATCTAACAATGTCAGGAAAGTAATATGATATATTTATATATATAATCTAAAAATGTCGAAGAAGCATAAAAACGCGATTTAGCATTAAAGACACAATTCCCTTTTATTAAAACGAATAATTTCGCAATGAAAATTAAGTCTCAATTTGATATATAATTTATCTATCACAAATCAATTTTTTTCTATGACAATTTAATTTCTTACCGTACACCAAATTGGTACGAAGAACTTTATAATCACAAAAATAAAATAGATACCTAATTATAGTAAATTAATAAATTTAATTATTACCTTTTGAAGATACAATTATATTGAATATTTTCTCACAATCATGTTCCCAAATTTTATTTTATCCCACAGTCTTTCTTCTGCCTCCTCTTCATTTCTCGCTACGTTAGAAACCCTCTCCTTCTTTCGTTTAGTCGATTAATGCCAATATATGTATTAGGGAGGGCTTTGACCTAATATATTAATGTTACTCCTATTCCAATTTGGTTTTTAAACCCAACACTTTAATTTGGGCTCAAATAATCTAACAAGCCCAAATTTAAATACTTAAAAATTAGTTTGACCCAATTAATATAAATGCCAAAATTAATTAAATAACAAGTTTGACTTAAACAAAAGACAAAGTACAAACAATATGTTTTAAGAATATAAATTATTATTTTTTATTTTTTTTCCTGGTATTACAAGATATATATTGATTAATGTTGCAGGGATAAAATATCGACGATGAACTTTTAAATTCATATATAGAAGATAGTAGATTTCATTCTCTACTTAACTCTTCTAATGAATTATTATTTCCGTTACGAATATTGATTTAAAACTGGTTGTCTATTGTATTCTATTAAATTTTTCCCTGTTGAGGACTAACGATAATTTGTTCTATTTTATCTTAGTCATAATGTTCTTTACTGGGCTAGTTGAGCTCACCCTTTTCCTTTTTGTTCCATTTTTCTTCCTAGGAGGCGAGAATGTAGCAAGTACTAGTCGGGGTATGGAATGATGGTTCTAGAAGTGGTTTTAGTAGTCCTCACCATTTTTGTAAAATAATGTATCAATAATTGTAATGAGGACTTATTTGGGTGTGGATATTGTCTAGAAGGCAATATTTGTATTTAAACTCACAGTTCAAGTGTTGTCGTATTTTGCACGATAATTGTATTAATAAAGTTGTAGTTGTTTTACATACCATGTATTTGACAACTCGGAATGGGTGATGTATACCTATTCGGGGGCGCCATGATTGGTATCGAGCTTAGGGATATGATCTCTGGCGAAGATCGGGGAATAGAACTAGGAGGTGAGAGGCAGTAAATCCTTCCGCTAGTGTGTTCTACCTAAGCTTATTTGTTGGTCGGTCGTAATATAGGGTATTATGTGATTTGTTAATTTGTTTAATTAACCCTTGTTTTATAAGCGTATTTAAGAATGGCAACCGAGAATTTTAACAGTGGAGTAAATGAGACTGTGGAAACGCTTTGTACTCACCAACCGTAGTAGAAACGTCACAACAGTGGCAATGTTCCTCCCGTGAAACAACACCACCGAAGCGAGATGATGAACGATGGGATGTTTAGAAGCTTTTGCGAGTTCATGCAAAATCGCACGAGGAGACTCGTGTTCAAAATCTGAGGAGGAAATGATAGCAATTCATGGTTTGTCACAAACAGCGGTTCAAGGAGTTGGGACCACTGCAGTGGGAAAGCCGGATCCGATTAAAGGCGGAGACGTGGGTCAAACAAATTACCAAGATATTCGATGTCTTGGGATGCACAGAGGAACAGAAGGTTCCATTCGCCACCTTTATGTTTCGTAATTAGGCAAATTATTGGTGGGAATCTGTGAAGCGTACCCATCCAGCCGCACTTAACAGTAGAGTAAATGAGACCGTGGAGACGCCTGTACTCACCAACGAGGAGAACGTGCAACAGGCTGGCAATGTTCCTCCTGTGAACAACACCACTGAGTAGATGATGAACGATGGGATGTTTAGAAGCTTTTTGCAGTTCATGCAAAATCAGACGAGGGAGACTCGTGTTCAAAATACAAGAGAAAATGATAGCAATTCATGGTTTGTCACAGCCAAGCAGTTCAAGGAGTTGGGACCACCAGAATTCTGGGGAAAGTCGGATCCGATTAAGGCGAAGACGTGAGTCAAACAAATTACCAAGATATTCGATGTCTTGGGATGCACGGAGGAACAGAAGGTTCCATTCACCACCTTTATGTTCCGTAACGAGGCAGATTACTGGTGGGAATCTGTGAAGCATACCCATCCAGCTGCACTTAGCATGTCTTGGAAAACATTTCAGAAACTGTTCAATGACAAGTACTTTCCTAAAAGTATTCATCATATGAAGGAGGTAGAGTTTATTAGACTGGAGCAGAATAACATGACGGTGTCCCAAAGATGAGGCGAAGTTTCTTGAGAGTTGTCAGTTTGCACCTCATTTAGTGGAGAATGAGGAGCGATATCTGGGGATATTTAGAGAGGTTTGAAACCCGCGATACGCCAATATCTCATTTCACATAAATTTTCTCTCTATTCAGGATGTTGTCAGCGGGGCTCAATTATTAGGCGAGATAACGAGTATGTTCAACCGAGGGACCACAACGAGGATCATATCTGGGTGTGTGGCGGTCATCGAACAACGATAACCAATGGAGAAAGAAAAATACGGACACGATGCGACAACCACTCACGGTGGTAATCATGGCCATGAGAATAGAAGAAGCGAGTCGGGAGGAGATTTTAAAAGAGGAGATTCAACAATGACAACAATATGAAGGCGTCGACCAAAGAACAACTAGTTCCAAGGGAGGAGAACGACCACCAGTCATATGCTATAAGTGCGGAAAAGAATAACATATCAGCCCAAACTCCCCACAACAGTTTAAGGTATGCTATAATTGTGGAAAGAAAGGACATATCGCTCGAGATTGCACTGTAGCAAAACCAAGTCCAGCGGGGATGGTGACTCAAAAGGCTGTCCCAGAAAAGTCAAAGTCAACGGTTCTTGGAAGAGCGTTTGTCGTGACTGGTCAACATGCGAGGAACCCAAACGAGGTGATCACGGGTAAGCTAATCATAAATTCATGCGAAGTTTATACCTTACTAGATATCAGTGCTACCCATTCATTTATTTCTCCTGCTTGTGCTCAACGTTTAAACTTGACTCCGAAGAAATTAGACTTTGATTTATCTGTAGAGACTCCGTTAGGAGAAACTTTCATCACATCCACTGTTTATAAATCTTGTTTGATCCAAGTTGACACCATCACCTTACCTGTTGACCTTATCTCTTTAAAGATGCTTGCATTTGACGTGATTTTAGGGATTGATTGGTTAACTACTCATCATGCCAAAATTGATTATTTTCGTAAGGTTGTTAGTTTTCATATTCCTAACTAACCTGTTGTGTGAATTCAAGCAACTAAGCCATTAAAATCAATCACTGTTATATCAAGTCATAAAGCTATTCGTTTATTAAAAAACGGATGTCAAGCTTTCTTAGCCCATGTTATGGATTTGAATAAAGACACGTCATATTTGAATAATATTCCTGTTGTTATTGACTTTCCTGATGTATTTCCTGAAGAACTTCCCGGTCTACCCCGTAGCGTGAAGTTGAATTCTTTATTGATCTTGAACACCGTACAAAGCCCATTTCTAAAACCCATATCGAATGGCTCCTATTGAACTTCAGGAGTTAAAGGTCCAACTACTGGAGTTGTTGGACATCGGTTTCATTAGGCCCTAGTACATCTCCTTGGGGTGCTCCTATTTTATTCAGTAAAGAAGAAAGGCGAGTATGCGACTTTTGTATCGACTATCGGGTATTAAACCATGTCACTATCAAGAATAGGTATCTACTACCTCGTATTGATGACTTGTTTGACCGATTCAAGGAGCACAATTCTTTTCAAAAATCGATCTTCGTTCTAGATATCATCGGTGAAGATTAGGCGAGGATATTCCAAAGCGCCTTTAGAACTTTCGATGACGGGCATTATTAATTCTTAGTCATGTCTTTTGGATTGACTAATGCTCTGCTGACTTTCATGGATATGATGAACCGAGTATTCAAGGAATATTTGGATCAGTTCGTTGTTGTCTTTATTGATGACATCCTCATATATTCCAAAAGTCGAGAAGATCATGAGCACCATTTGAAGCTGGTACTCCAAAGGCTTTGTGAAAACAAGTTATATGCCAAGTTGAAGAAATACGAGTTCTGGCTTGAGGAAGTAGCATTCCTTGGGCACGTGGTGTCAAAACATGGAGTATCTGTTGACCCGGCGAATATTGAAGCAATACAAAGTTGGGAACAACCAAAGTCGGTGACCGAAGTACGTAGCTTTCTAGGCTTAGCTGGTTATTATCGGAGATTCGTGGAAGAATTTTCTCGAATCGCTACTCCATTAACTCAGCTGACTCGGAAAGATATAAAATTCGTATGGAGCAAGGAATGCGAGGAGAGTTTCCAAGAGCTTAAGAAGAGACTCATTTTAAGACTGTTTCGACAATACCATCCGGTTCGGATGGATTTGTTATCTACAAATGATGCTTCCGGTGCAAAGGGTTAGGATGTGTTCTCATACAACGTGGAAAAGTCATAGCCTATGCCTCGCGACAACTTAAAGAATATGAGAGGAATTATCCTACTCATGATCTAGAGTTGGCAGTAGTCGTTTTCACGCTAAAGATCTGGAGGCATTATCTATATGGGGAGAAAGTGGAGATATATTCAGACCATAAAAGCCTCAAATATTTCTTCACTCAAAAAGAACTCAACATGCGGCAAAGAACGTTGGCTTGAGCTGTTGAAAGACTACGACTATACCATTCAATACCATCCTAAAAAAACAAACGTGGTAGCTGACGCGTTGAGTAAAAGATTATATGCAGGAACGAGTACGATGATTTTAAGTATACGCATAGAACCAACTTTAACCGATAAAGTTAAAGTTGCTCAAGCCACAGACCCGGAGCTGATGCGTATGAAGAAGAAAGTTCAAGAAGGTGCTATTCCAGAAGCAAGAATCGATGAAGAATGAATACTTGAGTCCACTCGGACTTTTGTGTTCCTAACGATTACGATTTGAAGTACAAGATCATGATGGAGGCACACAATACACCATTTGCAATCCATCCTGGGAGTACCAAAATGTATCATGATCTTCGATATACATTTTGGTGGAACAATATGAAGAGAGAGATCGCGAAGTTTATCTCGAGGTGTTTAACTTGTCAACGTGTAAAGGCGGAGCATCAAGTGCCAAAGGGTCCATTGCAACCACTTGAGATTCTGAAATAGAAGTGGGAACATATTACCATGGATTTCGTTACGAGTCTTCCCACGGTTTCTCAAGGCATAAATGCTATTTGGGTTATTATTGATAGATTAACCAAGTCTGCATATTTCTTGTCGATACGGGAGACTTATTCCCTTGAACGTCTTGCTAGTATGTATGTAAATGAGATTGTGAGGTTGCATGGCATGCCAATATCCATAGTTTCGGATCGTGACCCAAGATTCACTTCAAGATTTTGGGTTAGCTTGCAAAAAGCTATGGGCACGGATTTTACGATTTGATTCAAAGATACCATCCTCAAATGGACGAACAATCAGAGAGGACTATTCAAACTCTTGAAGATCTATTAAGACTTTGTGTCCTAGACTTCAAAGGCAGTTGGGATAAGTATTTACCATTGGTGGAATTCTTGTACAACAACAGTTATCAGGAAAGTATAGGTGTGGCTCCATTTGAAGCATTGTATGGACGAAAGTGTCGCTCTCCAATATGTTGGGATGAGGTGGGTGAAGCAATATTGTTGGGACCCGAGTTGGTACATATGACTACAGAAAAGATCCAAATGATTCGACAACGTATACAAACGGCACAAGATCGACAAAAGAGTTATGCGGATCTTCATCGAAAGGACGTGAAATTTAGTATTGGGGATCATGTATTGTTGTGTGTTGCTCCATGGAAGGGAGTTACAAGATTTGGGAAGAGAGAAAAGCTCAATCCACGATTTATTGGTCCATTTCAGATTCTTGACTGAGTAGGAAATGTGGCCTATAGACTCGCGTTACCTCCAAGTATGTCTCGTGTTCATAATGTTTTTCATATATCTGTGTTTCGTAAATATGTGAAAGACCCGAACCACATTATTGAGTTAGAACCGGATGAGATAGCCGAAGACTTAACGTACGAGGATGTACCTGTCAAGATCTTGGATAAAAAGGAGCATGTCCTATGTACAAAGGTCATACCACAAGTTAAAATTTTGTGGAGGAAGCATGTTATTGAGGAAATGACCTAGGAGTTGGAAACGGAAATGAAAACGAGGTATCCTCATCTTTTCGAAACACCAGGTACGTACGTCAATTTCGAGGATGAAATTTCATAAGGAGGGGAGGTTGTAAGACCCCAAATTATTAATAAATAAAATTTAATTCCTCTATTTATTATTTTGAAAAAATAAGGGTTGATTTGATTAATGTGGTTAGTTATGGGTAAAATGCGCAAATATTTTAAATAAGCAAGTGGTTATAAAATATTTATTTTTATCGGAGAATATTCGTTTGGTCGTGGAATATTCTTCTTTGTCGGGGAATATTAGTATGTGGTAGCGACTTTGTGTGGGCTCCATGTGAAAGCGATTGGATGAAGAAAGCGACAAAAATAAGTTGTTTATAAATAACGACATTGTTATTACCAGATTATCTTTGTTGAAATACTCGATGGTTAAAACACGATAGCATTGCATGTATTGCACCAATTATTGATTCTTACGTAAGAAGGCACTACTCAATAATTGTTACGATAATTCTTATTCAATATTTTATTTTATTGATTCAATAATTGCTACGTTGATATTTTATATTACAGTTGTTTCAATAATTGTCACTACTAAAGTATTTTCCATTATCGAAGCAATAATTCATATTATTTGAATAATATTATTAGATAATAATATTGGTAATGTCTAGAAAGTTACATCTAAGGAGAAGTTTGGTCACTAATTAATTGCGGCCAAGATGGAGAAATCCTTATTGGAAAGCCCTTTCTTCTTAGAAGCTACCGGTTCGATATTGTGATTACGTAATATTATTTGTGAATAATTAATTATTGATTTATATGATGAAGAAAATATTGATTTTATGTGGATATAGATGGAGAAAATTTTTAATGTGACATTTGTTGAAAATTAATATTTTATCTTTTTCTGATAAAATAATTCATTTAAATATATTATTATATTTTAATAATATAATAATGGTGATATTTTTACAATAAATGTGGGATATATGATTATATGAGGAGGAAGAGTATTTTTGCTGTAATAAATATTTAAAACATGTTTTTCATGTTGGTGGACCCCATTTCTTGACTAAATTTGATTATAGCCTGTAAAATCGCCCGTTTGTGGATTTCGGTCAATTTCTTTTTGGAATTTGGAAAAACTTTCTTCTTCAAAGTTGTAGAGAATGAAATTTCCTATGGGAAGCACATTAGGTTCGAATTTTTATGATAAAAGGGCTATTTATTATGAATTATTGAAGTTCTGAAGTTCCGAAATAATTATTTTTTAAAAGTTTTAAATTTGTTTTAAAAGAAAAACGTTTTTTTGTGGTTGGTTGGTGGGCTCATGTGTGTTGTTAAGTATCTTTGAAATCTGAATTAAAGGTTGGCGAGACAAATTTTAATAATTATTATATTTTATTAAATTTTTCTACTTTGGTGTTCTAAGCAATTTCCTATAAATAGGGTGCTTAGGTTAGAATTGAAAATCACACCAGAAACTAAAGTTTTCTTTCTCTTTCTTTCTTGAAATATTGAGCGTATTCTTGTGAGTATTTTGATACTTTGAGTGTTGCTATACGGTGTAAGTTTCCTTCAGCACTATATTCAGTATTCCAACCAGAAGTACTATTCTTTCGAGGTAAGGGATGTTGTTTTCTTCTTAAATGATATTATTTTCTTCAATATCATTATGCCAAAATATTGGTCTGAACTTTTTATCAAATTTAGAACTTTTTTGTGTAGGAGTTACTTATTCACGATATCTCAAGACTATTCATAGAAAAAATGAAAATTTCTTCTTTTTGTCCAAGATGTCTATTATGGTTACTATCTTTGATTGTATCCATGTTTTGATCTTTATTTTTGAATTCTGCTTCAAAATTGGTTATTATGGAGTATTATTGAACTTGGATAAAAGCGTAATATGAATCCCTAATATTTGTTCTTTTGTCTCATTTGGATTCGTTTCTTTTAAAATATTTTTATCATCCTCGGTCCTAAATGATGATATTCTTGAATATCTTTGGCATGTAGTGCAAAGATGAATGATTTTCGATGAATATCTTTGGCTAGTAGTGCAAAGATGAACATGTGTTTAGATGAATACATGTCGGTGATGAATATCTTTGGCCCTGTCTTGCAAAGATGAATATTTGATTCGGATATATATTGATTGATGTTACGGGGGATAAAATATCGACGATGAACTTTTAAATTCATATATAGGAGATAGTAGATTTCATTCTCTACTTAACTCTTCTAATGAATTATTATTTCCGCTGCGAATATTGATTTAAAACTGGTTGTCTATTGTATTCTATTAGATTTTTCCCTGTTGAGGACTAACGATAATTTGTTCTATGTTATCTTAGTCATAATGTTCTTTACTGGGCTAGTTGAGCTCACCCTTTTCCTTTTTGTTCCATTTTTCTTCTTAGGGGGTGAGAATGTAGCGAGTACTAGTCGGGGTATGGAATGATGGTTTTAGAAGTGGTTTTAGTAGTCCTCACCATTTTTGTAAAATATTGTATCAATAATTGTAATGAGAACTTATTTGGGTGTGGATATTGTCTAGAAGACAATATTTGTATTTAAACTCGCGATTTAAGTGTTGTCGTATTTTGCACGACAATTGTATTAATAAAGTTGTAGTTGTTTCTGTACCATGTATTTGACAACTCAGAATGGGTGATGTATACCTATTCTGGGGGCGTCACAACTATATTATTATATTATATTATATATGTAATATAGATAATGTATATGTATTTTATTATATTATCTATTATATACTATACATAATATACATACGTATGTATGTAAATATATAAATATATAATATGTTATATAAATATAATACATATTATATATTATATAAATATGTAATATGTTACATTATGGTTTACGAATTGGTTTATGGGTATATGAGTCATGTGTAATTCTAGACTTTGTTTGGAATATAGTAATTTTTTGATTGGCTTTGCTTGGATGTGATGATTAGTTGGTGGTTATTGAATAAACTACCAAGAATTATGGCTTAAACTTTGTGATATGGATTTTGAATGAGTTCTTTTATGTATATCTATTTAGTGTATTTATTTTACAATACTAAATTATTAATTATTCTACTTTATTTTATACTTTTTGTTAGACATAATTTTTTACTAGGGGCACCCATTTGAATGTATTGATATCTAATTGTATGTCTATATATGGTTGTGCCAAGTGAAAATTTTGTTAATGTCGTGGAAAGGTTGAGTGCATAGAGTGTGGCTTGGAAAGGTTGAGTGAATTTTTGTAATGTACAACTTACAATCATGTAATCTGAAGATGGTGGTAAAATATAGAAGATTCAGCTTCTCGAAATTGGATCAATATTGGTATTTTCAAGCTCAAAGAAATTTCAGTAACAAAGGTATTATTAAAATTAAAAATTGGTGTTTGCTATGTTTAAATGATATTGTACTAATGCGATTTAAGTTTGAACGAGATTTTAAAAATATTTTGCAGGTTGTATTGATTCTTAGCAGGCTCGCTCTTAGAAATCTTTACGAACATGAGGTACTATTTATCGGTATATATTGTTTTTTATTCTAATTATTTTTTTAACTTAATTTTCTGTTTGAGAACACAGATTTAACAAGAGTTGCAACCTTCTTTGACAGATGAGGGTGTGACACCCCCAAAATTAGGTATACATCACCCATCTTGGATTGCCAGATACATGGTACATAATTCAAATACAACTTACTAATACAACTATCGTGTACAATACGACAAAACATAAACTGTGAGTTTGAATACAAATATTATCTACTAGAGATTATACAAACTCAAAAGGAGTCCTCATTACAATTATTATTACACTATTTCACAGAATAGTGAGGACTACTAAGGCTATCCTCTGGACCATCACTCCGTTCTCCGACTCGTCTCAGCTATATTCTCATTTCCTGAAGAGAATAGTAAAAGGAAGGGTGAGCTCAACTAGCCCAGTAAGAAATATTATGACTAAGATAATGCGAAATAAATTATCATTAGTCTCCAACAATGTTAAACCGATAAAATATAATAGACATCAAGTTTAGCTGCGGCCGAAACAAGCAATCCATTAAAAGAGTCAAGTAGAAAATAAAATCTACTATCTTTTATGATTAAAAGGATTTTCATCTTTGTTATCTTTGAGACTCGACAATAAATATTCCACATCATCGAATCACTTACTTACTACGGCCGAGGATATTCTTTAGTATCACTACCACAATTATCCATGACTACGGGCCAAGAATATTTGTGTATCCATTAATGGTCATGATCATGCCAACAATTGTCCATCAATGCACTACGGGCCAATGAGAACTTTACCACATCATTTGTAACATTACAATCATGATTACGAATAATAATCTCGGTCGTAATCATACCAAGTCCATCTATGAACTACAGGCCACAGATGACTTTCAACAAAATATAAACATGAGGATGATGACAATGATATAAGAATTCAATAAAACAAGTTCAAGAATTATTTTATCCAGGAATTATTAACGTCCAAATTGTCAACATGATATTGTTTTATAGAGTAAAATTCAAGAATGATCAGAAGAATATTTCCATAAAAAGATACTGGATGAAGCACAAATATCAAGGATATTCTACTAATTTCATGGAGTATAGAAGTTAAAACTTTAACCAACTGAGTATAATAAAGAATGGAATAACAAAAGAAATCACCATGCATGTGGTACCTGAGTATAATAAAGAATGGAATAACAAAAGAAATCACCATGCATGTGGTACTTTGCATAATGAGGTTATTCAATGTAATAATAATAACGGAACGAGTCAAAGTAAATTTGCAACCGATAGGATGTTCCAACAGAATAATAAAGCGGAACCGGGTCCGATGTAAAAACACATGACAGGATGTTCCAATGAATAATAATAAGACGGAACCAGGTCTGGTGTAAAACACACAGATAGGATGTTCCAACGGAATAATAATAAAGATGGAACCAGGTCCGATGTAAAACACACAGACAGGATGTTCCAACATAATAATAGAAGAATGTCACCAAGTATAGGGTAGACCGCGTATATAGGTTATTCCAATAGAATAATAAGAAATGGAATAACAACAGTTCTCTTTATGAATAAGAAAGAATAACACCCCTTACCGTAAAAGAACTGAATATATATAAGAGTAGTTAAGTAGCAGAAATCTTTTCTTCTTTTCTCTCTATTTTTTCTCTACAGAGTTTTGGTGAATTCGTAAGAAAATAATAAAGGAATGAGCTTTTATTTATAGAAAAATGGGTACATAGTAACTAACTCATGAGCGGTCCAGATTGATTTACTTTAATCTGACGGTCCATATTTAAAGCAAAATCTTTTAAATAAAATATAATATATTCTATTTATAATCTAATAAAACGAATAACTTTATTAAAGATTTTACTATGCAAACACTTATATGCGAGTATTATATGCAAACACTATGCATAATAAAATATAATATATTCTAATTATTGTCTAATAAAGCAGATAGCTTTATAAAAGTATTACATTTTATATAAAAAGATTTTACTATGCAAAACCACTATCTGAGACACTATGTAACACTATACATAATAGAATATAATATATTCTATTTATAGAATAACTTTATAAAAGTATTACATTTTATATAAAAAGATTTTACGTATTATTACATTAATAATACCAACAAAAGCTGAGTGACTTATCACGTAAGCATCAATAATCAATACAGGTGTGCTACTACGAACCACGTATTACATGTACTTTTAACAAGGTGTGTTTCAACGATTAACAGTAAAACTTCCGCCGTTATTTTTATAAAGTATTTTTGTCGTTTTCTCAATCCGATAATAATTCCGTTGTGGGGTCCACCAATGATTGTGCCATTGTACTAATATTCCCTGTTAAAATGAATATTCCCCGACCAATCGAATATTATATAACAACTTGCGTACTTTGCAAAATTTATAAATATTACCCACAACTATTATATCAATTTCACTCCATAATATTCAAAAATAATATTTATAGAAAATTCATCTTTATTCAAAAAGTTGGGGTTTTACAGAGGGACATAAGAATGTAGTGAGGTTTAGATTTTGTGATAAATTTAGGAAAGGAAATAGAGGGGTGTACTTAGGTATAAGAGTAGGAGAGCTAATTCTATAAGTTCCAAATATTTAAGGAGGTGGTATTATTATATTATATTATAATATTATTATATTATATATTATATTAAGGAGGTGGTATATCATACCATAACATATCATATCATATAATAGCATATCATATCATATCATAACATATCATATTATTATATTATTATATATATAATATAGATAATGTATATCTCTATATATGCATTATATTATATTATCTATTATATATTATACATAATACACATTAGTATTTTATATTATTATATTATTATTATTATATTATATATTATATTAAGGAGGTTATATTATATTATATTAATAAAATTATACTATATTATATTATTATATTAAAATTATATTATATTATATTATTATATTAAAATATTATTTTATTATATTATAATTAATAAAATTATACTATATTATATATGTAATATAGATAATGTATATGTATTTTATTATATTATCTATTATATACTATACACAATATACATATGTATGTATATGTAAATATATATACATATACATATTATATATTATATAAATTTGTATATATATATATATATATATATATATATATATATAAATATGTAATATGTTACATTATGGTTTACGGACTAGTTTACGGGTCGACCAATATATGAGTCATGTGTAATTCTAAACTTTGTTTGGAATATAGTAATTTTTTTGATTGGTTTTGCTTTAATGTGATGGTTAGTTGGTGGTTATTGAACAAACTACCAAGAATTATGGCTTAACCTTTTTGTGATATGAATTTTGAATGAGTTCTTTTATGTATATATCTATTTAGTGTATTTGTTTTAAACCACATACTTTATTTTATACATTTGGTTAGACATAATTTTTCACTTGGGGCACTCATTTGAATATGTATTGATATCTAATTGTATGTCTATATATGGTTGTGAAAAGTGAAAATTTTGTTAATGTCATGGAAAGGTTGAGTGCATAGAGTGTGGGTTGGAAAGGTTGAGTGAATTTTTGTAATGTACAACTTACAACCATGTAATCTGAAGATGGAGGTAAAATATAAAGATTCAGCTTCTCAAAATTGGATCAATATTGGTATTTTCAAGCTTGTAATAAAGGTATTAATAAAATTAGAAATTGTTGTTTGCTATGTTTGAATGATATTGTACTAATGCGATTTAAGTTTGAACGATATTTTAAAAATATTTTTCAGATTGTATTGATTCTTAGCAGGCTCGCTCTTAGAAATCTTTACGAACATGAAGTAATATTTATTGGTATATTTTGTTTTTTATTCTAATTATTTTTTACCTTGTTTTTCTATTTGAGAACACAGGTTTTACAAGAGTTGCAACCTTCTTGGACAAAGGAGGGACGTAAGAATATGGTGTGGTTTAGATTTTGTGATAAATTTAGGAAAGGAAATAGAGGGGTGTACTTAGGTATAGGAGTAGGAGAGCTAATTTTATAAGTTCTAAATATTTAAGGAGGTGGTATAATTATATTATATATTATATTAAAGAGGTGATATATCATATCATAACATATCACATCATATAATAGCATATCATATCATAACATAACATATCATATCATATAATAGCATATCATATCATATCATATCATATTATTATATTATATTATTATATTATATATGTAATATAGATAATGTATATTCCTTATATTATATTATTTATAATATATTATACAAATTTTATATTATTATATTATATATTATACTATATTATTATAATTATATTATATATGTAATATAGATAATGTATATGTATTTTATTATATTATCTATTATATACTATACGTAATATACGTATGTATGTCTATATTTTTATATTATATTATATATGTGTGGGCCCAGGTGCAAAATTAGGGTTCACATGATCTAATTAAATTAAATGCACAATTAGGGTTTCATGACCTCATTAAATGCACAAAGTAGGGTTCGCATAACCTAATTAAATGAAGACAGATAAGTCAGAAATAAAGGGGCTAGACCCGAGATAAGCCTCCACGTGTCCCGAGGCAGAAGGCTCGTGGAGACGGCTCGTTTTGGGAATTGATTGAGGGATTGGATTGGTGGCTAGAAGGACAGGGCGATATTGGCATTATTCTAAGGACTAAAGGGTATTTTCTGGAATTTCCCTGAAGACATGTGCCTGGCATGTGATTACTTAAATTCCAGGAAGATCTATAAATACCCCTTCCATTCTATGAAGGAAAGGGGGGGACCTCTCTAGAGACACAAGATTTGAACTCTTTTTGTGACTTAAGGCTTGGATATTCCACCTAAAAGTACTAAGGGGTTTGGATACTTGCTCTGAACTCAAAGGACTCAACAAGAAGGCTCTTGGAATCCCAATAACCCTAACAAGGTTTCTGGATTCTAGGGGTTCTGCCACGCGTCATTGGAGTAATCGCCCACCTGTCGTTCTCCCCTCTTCAATCAATCAATCAATTTCGTGCTCTTCGTGGATTTCTCTCATCCTCAGCCAACACAAAACCCTAACCCTAGCAAGGTATAATTTCCTTGCCCACATTTATTTGGCGACTCTGCTGGGGAGGTGTAGAATTCATGAAGGGCATGCCCACAACTCGAAGTGGGAGAATTACAGGAAAAGCTACTTCACCAACAAATAGCATTACCTCACCGGGTCCAGTTCCAAGGCAAACAAGTCAAGCAATTCTTGAAGACGTCTCGGAAGGAAGTTCAACATCACCATACATGGCAGATCAAAAACTAGCGAATGTCAGGCAGACAGACGCGGGAGGGCAAATCGAGGAAGAAAACGGAGAGCAGGCAAATGTTGTGTAACTGGAGATGCTCAAGGCGTTGAAGGAAGCACGGGAAGAACAAGGGATGATGATGGCTATGATGCTGGAGATGCAGAGGAAGCAAGAGGAAATGGGAAATTTCCTTGGCGATTGATCTGATGCACACTCGCTTTCAAGGCCATGTTCCAAGACAATTCACAAGGAGAACTGGCAGGAGTGGAGGACAACAACAACGATAGCAACAATAAGAAGAATCAGACCGCACCTCCATTGACGGAGAATCAGTCCGTTCTAATCATCCACTTGGAACCTCAAAACAATGGTGACGTGCCACAACCCAGACTGGGAGTCAGCCAGCCTAAGACAAACATCATTCCGATTACTATCCCCGTATTTTCACGAGTGTAGATACCAACCATCCCAAGCCTCGTTCAACGAACCAGCCCACAAGCACAACCGATACAAAATTTACATGATGCCAGTATACATCAGCCAATTTGTGTACCCTAGAGAGTTCACGCCACGAGCTAGTATATGACGAAGGATGATATGATCGATGTTATCAATCAACTTCGTAGGCAGACATCTCGACCCTTGGAGTTAGATTTTACTCCACCTTACCCGACACACATTCGGAGGCAACCTTACCCGATAGGGTATATTGAACATCCCTCGCAGTTTCCAAAATACAACGGGGAGAAAGGAAACGCAAGGGAACATATTTCCAGGTTCGTAGAGTCGATGTCTCCGTGGCTGGGATATGATGAAGTGAACAACCATAACTTGTTGATGAGGGAATTCAACAAAACCTTGACGGATAGTGCCTTCAGTTGATACTACAATTTGAAGAAGGGGTTGGTCCATGATTGGGATGACCTAAAATTGCAATTTTTAAAGAAATATTTCTATGTGCAGAAATAGGTAACCATCGTAGAGCTCATGCGATTCAAGCAGAAGCCAAACGAGGAGCTGTCAGATTACGTGGATAGGTTCAGGGCCCAAGCACATAAGTGTGCAGAGCCAATTGAAGAAAAGAACTTGGTTAGCATATGAAACAATGGTGCTTTAAACGCCTTCAAGCCCCACCTAATTACAAAGGCTTGTTATTCATTTGCGACCCTCATCTTTTGCACAAGACTTAACGGGAATCATGACATTTCCCACCAGCCATGCGATGGATACATGGAAGAGCAAGAGGAGATCAACTGTGGCTTTGGTGTATTCTTAGTCAAAACCACAGGGGGGCAAGAAGGAGAAGAATGAGAAATTTGAACGAAGCAGAGAAAAGCACGGGGACAAGTATACCAGAATGCCAGTTTCAGAGGCTATCACATGCAGCGAGAAGGCATTGAGAGCTGTCTGAACAATGGGTCGAAACGCAGTGGTGAAACCTCCAAGGCCCCGGTCGGTTGTAACGGAAGAAATGAAAAGAAGATTAGACTTCTGTGTATACCACCAATACGCAGGGCATTCCACTATGGACTGTTACAGTCTACGGAGGATATACCATGAGAAACTGGCGGCCGGGGAGATTGAACTAGGAGAAGAAACGTGCAACACCATCACCCATGGTGCAGTCCCGGAAGTCAAGAACTCAAATATTGGCTCTACGTACCATCGAACAAACTCTGAACTACAGATGAATTAAAAATCCACCCAAGATGGTGGTCCACCAAAAATGATGGTTTGAGTCCTCAGGAATACCCTTACCAAGTAAATTAGATGACCAAGGGAGGAGGCACAAGAATTGACGACTAAAAAAAAAACCCGCCCAAGATGGTGGTCCACTCTAAACGGTGGTCAAGTCCTCGTAGACTGCACTTGCAAAGAAATTGAATGACCCAAGTGACGAGGCACCCGATTTCAAGTCCTCGTAGACTGCACTTGCCAAGATATTGGATGACCTAAGTGATGAGGCACCCGATTTCAAGTCCTCGTAGATTGCACTTGCCAAAATATTGGATGACCCAAGTGACGAGGCACCCATTTTCAAGTCCTCGTAGACTGTACTTGCCAAGAAATTGAACGACCCAAGTGACGAGGCAACCGAGTGTTACACTTTATCATCAAAAGTGAATGAGACACCTGACTATAAGCCCTTAGACCCAAAAAGTTATACTTTCAACTTTAATAAAAGTAATTGAGGCCCCTGAGTATAAGCCCTCAACCCCGAAAAAGTTACACTTTATCTCTAAAAGTGGTGAACATTATGCTTTCACCGACAAAAGCAAGATTTATTATATGAAACGTTATGCTTTTCATTAAAAGCAATTTTATTATCAATAAATTGACAGACTTTCACTTATACTTGAACGTTTTTTTCAATTTCTTTTAAAAAAAAGAAAAAAAAGTATAGATTCAAGTGTTAGTTTATATGAAATAAATGTACATAATTTTCTGATATAGGAAATGAAAAGAACTACCAAAGTTCATGATCCAAAGGTCATGACCTGTCGAATTGAAGATAGAGGAATACCTAAAGCTTGAACTTCGAGGCTATCAGCAGGTCTTTCGAGGCCATCAACAGGTCTTCGAGGCCATCAACAGGTCTTCGAGGCTATCAATAGATCTTCAAGGCTATTATCAGGTCTTCGATGCTATCAGGCATTCGAAGCTATCAGCAGGTCTTCGAGGCTATTAAGCCTTCGAGGCTTTCAGGCCTTCATGGACTTCTTGGTTCTCAATGACTTCTTGATTCTAAAGGAAAGAGAAATTCCAACAGAGGGTAAGAAAGAGTAGATCGAAGATTTCCAAAATATCCCAGGAGAGCTCCTCTAAGGTTCGCCCTTCTAGGGTTTGCTCCCCTATAGGTTTCCTCTCCTAGGACTTTCGTTGATGAGGCTCGCAAAACATCAAATCTCGCGAAGTGTTCAGACACTGGAATCAAGACTTCAATATTTATACTATTTTGCGCGATCATCTCACCAAAGGCGTGACTCACGTGCAGGGGGCAAATGCTTACTGGCAAATTGATAGATGACATAAACGTCCTCCAGAGTAGAGGTGCTTTCCCCCAAGCCATGACGAATGAAGAATGTCCTATTGGATATAAATGACATGTAGAGAAGCACCATGGTCCTGTTGGATACGAATGTCCCTGCATAGCTTGGTGTATTGAAGAATGTCAGCTATTTCTTTAGTATACCCACATAGTTAACATTTTGAAGTACCTCGTCGATCCAATGATGCCATTCCTGAAGGAGGCTAGATGAATCAGACAAGAAGTGAAGGGAACTAAAAGAGTACTCTTGTTTTTCTATGCATAGACGGGAAATGCGATCGGAATCGGGAAGGTCATCCCAACCTCCACAAGCCGCTGCATATAGGAACAAGCATTCCTTATGTGGCAGAGGAAGAATTGTACGGTCATAAGTCTGGACTTGCTCCCAAACGACGTCGGAAAGACCAAAGAGGGGAGCCCTTCCCCAATCATTGAGAAGCGGGTCCTCCTTGGTTATTCCTAAATCTGCAGAATGATCAATGGGGAGAGCCTGCAAGAAAAAATATTTCAGCATAAGGGATCTAGAAAGTAAAGAAAGGATGTCAAGTAAAGTATTTGAGATTGAAGTACTCACCATGGCAAAGAGGAATGTCCGAAAGTAGAGCTTTAAAACACATAAAAAGAAGATGAAACAATGTCAGAAAGAGTTAGGGAGTACATTTATGCAAGAAGAAAATTCTCGAAAATTTTCAAAAAAACTTTGGACGGCCAAAAGGCATCCTTCGGAGCCTTTTTTGGACTTATAATGGCATATGTCATCTCATAGCGATGAATTTTGTAGGGCTCGTCGATACGGTTATTTTGATATATTACGGGCCCCAAAACTCCAAACGAAACAAAAGTTACGCTCGAAATAGTAACGGCTCCTCCCGAACTTCATTTTTTCGCCCAAAACATAGATTTCCCCCTAGGGTTCGCCCCTTAGGGTTCAGCCCCCTAGGTTTTAGCCTCTTAGGGTTTGCCCCTAGGTGTTTGGCCATCTAGAGCGATTTCACTACATGTAGAGCATTTTTTCTTCCTTCATGTTCTTCGTGGACAAAACGTCAAGTCTTTCTTTATTATCTGAGGGAAAAAACTGAGATGTAATCAAGGTAATGGGGCTCGGAAGACAGAAGAAAGATTGGGGAGTCCTGAAAAAAAATTATGTAGGGTTCGGCCCCCTAGGGGCTATTCCCTCTCTTCATTCCTTTGATGAGGTCCTGTTGCTCCACAAATCAACTGCTTGGAATGAGTACTCCTTCGCCGCGAAAATTATAGCCTTTCTCTGATGAATTCCGAGGGAAAAAACCAATATATGATCAAGGTGATGGGGCTCGGAAGCACAGAAAGACTGCAATTGCCTGAAATAAAAAAAAAGAGAAATGGAGGAAACAAGTCAAGAAAAATAGAAGAAGGAATGAAGCTCCAAGGCTCGGGTTCCCCATAGGGTTCGGCCCTATAGGGTTCACCCCCTAGGGTTCGGCCCTATAGGAAGGAATCTTCGTTGTTACCTCTCGCTCAGATTGAGGAATGTCCTCTTGCTGCTCCCTTGAGGATCTTCCTGGCTCGTAGGAAGAAATAAAATCCAAAATGAAGCAAGATAAGCAAGGAGGCGTGAATGGCTTGGGAGATGCATACATATGAATACATGTATAGCCCCAAAGTATACTTGCAACGGAAAAGGAAGCATTCACTCTTTTTCCATTAAGGGAAGGATTCAAGCTGATTTCTAAAAGATAAGTATCTTTGAATTTATTTCTAAATAGAAGTATATAAAGATATTATTTTCTAAATATGAAAAAAGAAGCTTTGATTTTATTCCCAACAAAGGGAAATTTCGAAATATATGTTTGATTTTTCCTTCTTAATGATAATATGGAAGGATCTTGTCTTCAAAATCAAATAAAGAAAGATTTAATTTTATTTCCAAAATAAAATTAAGATTTGATTTGATTAAAAAAAAGAGAGGAAAGATTTAGTGTACCAAAAGAAAGATTTTATTATATTAAATTTTATTTGGTAACATTTGATGATCTTCGCCTTGTTTTTAATTTCTAGAAAAAATAAGGAAACAAATATTTGAGCAAGCTATGGAAAGATTTTCAGAAGATTTTATAATATGTCCAAGGAAGAGCCCTGCTAGGTTTTACCTCCTGAGGGTTTAACTCTAAGGGTTTGGTTTCCTAGGGGTTCCCTCTTTTAAGATCCTTATCTTCAAGACTTGTAAAGTGGAGTCCTACAAAATCGTTAAAAAAACTCGAAGTATTCTTGCACGATCGCCTATTTGAGAATGCGACTCTCGTGCAGGGGACAAATGTGGGCCCAGGTGCAAAATTAGGGTTCACATGACCTAATTAAATTAAATGCACAACTAGGGTTCCACGACCTCATCAAATACACAAATTAGGGTTCGCATAACCTAATTAAATGAAGACTGATAAGTCAAAAATAAAGGGGCTAGACCCGGGATAAGCCTCTACGTGTCCCGAGACAGAAGGCTCGTGGAGGCAGCTCATTTTGGGAATTGATTGAGGGATTGAATTGGTGGCTAGAAGGACAGGGTGATATGGGCATTATTCTAAGGACTAAAGGGTATTTTTGGAATTTTTCTGAAGACATGTACCTGACATGTGATTACTTAAATTCCAGGAAGCTCTATAAATACCCCTTCCATTCTATGAAGGAAAGGGGGGGACCTCTCTAGACACACAAGACTTGAACTTTTTTGGTGACTTAAGGCTTGGAAATTTCACCTAAAAGCACTAAAGGGTTTGGATACTCGCTCTCAACTCAAAGGACTCAACAAGAAGGCTCTTGGAATCCCAATAACTCTAACACGGTTTTCGAATTCTAGGGGTTATGCCACGCGTCGTTGGAGTAATCGCCCACCTGTCGTTCTCCCCTCTTCAATCAATCAATCAATTCCGTGGTCTTCGTGAATTTCTCTCCTCCTCAGCCAACACGAAACCCTAACCCTAGCAAGGTACAATTTCCTTGCCCACAATATGTAATATAGATAATGTATATGTATTTTATTAAATTATCTATTATATACCATACATAATATACATATGTATGTAAATATATATTATACTATATTATTATATTATATTATATATGTAATATAGATAATGTATATGTATTTTATTATATTATCTATTATATACTATACATAATATACGTATGTATGTAAATATATAAATATATAATATGTTATATAAATATAATACATATATACGTATAATATATTATATAAATATGTAATATATATATATATATATATATATATTAATATGTTACATTATGGTTTACGGACTGGTTTATGGGTCGACCAATATATGAGTTATGTGTAAATCTAAACTTTGTTTGAAATATAGTAATTTTTTTGATTGGTTTTGCTTGAATGTGATAATTAGTTGATGGGTATTGAATAAATTACCAAGAATTATGGTTAAACTTTTTGTGATATGGATTTTGAATGAGTTCTTTTATGTATATCTATTTAGTGTATTTGTTTTACAGTACTTTATTATTAATTATTCTACTTTATTTTATACTTTTTGTTAGACATAATTTTTCACTTGGGGAACCCATTTGAATATGTATTGATATCTAATTGTATGTCTATATATGGTTGTGCCAAGTTAAAATTTTGTTAATGTCATGGAAAGGTTGAGTGCATAGAGTGTGGCTTGAAAAAGTTGAGTGAATTTTTGTAATGTCTAGAAGATTCAGCTTCTCGAAATTGGATCAATATTGGTATTTTCAAGCTTGAAGAAATTTCAATAACAAATGTATTATTAAATTTAAAAATTGTTGTTTGCTATGTTTGAATGATATTGTACTAATGCGATTTAAGTTTGAACGAGATTTTAAAAATATTTTGCAGGTTGTATTGATTCTTAGCAGGCTCGCTCAATTTAGAAATCTTTACAAACATGTAGTACTATTTATCAGTATATTTTGTTTTTTATTCTAATTATTTTTTTAACTTAATTTTTTGTTTGAGAACACAGGTTTAATAAGAGTTGCAACCTTCTTGGACAGAGGAGGGACGTAAGAATGTAGTGAGGTTTAGATTTTGTGATAAATTTAGGAAGGGAAATAGAGTGGTGTACTTAGGTATAGGAGCAGGAGAGCTAATTTTATAGGTTCCAAATATTATATAATTATATATAATATAGATAATGTATATCTCTATATATGTATTATATTATATTATCTATTATCTATTATATGTTATACATAATATGCATGAGTATATTATATATATTATTATATTATATATTATATTAAGGAGGTTATATTATAAGAATTGTTAAATCCACAACAAAAATTATTATTTCCATAACAAAAGTGTCGCTATAGATCTTATAGCGACGATTTTCACTGTCGCTATACACCCATAGCGACACTTTTGTTGTGAAAATAACAAAAATTATTGTGGATTTAGCAATTCCCTATATTATATTATATTAATAAAATAATATTATAATATATTATATAATTATAATTAAAAAAATTATATTATATTATATTATATATGTAATATAAATAAAGTATATATATTTTATTATATTATCTATTATATACTATACATAATATACATACGTATTATGTAAATATATAAATATATAATATGTTATATAATATATATATATATATATATATATATATATATATATATATATATGTAATATATTACATTATGATTTACGGATTGGTTTACTTGAATTAGACCAATATATGAGTCATGTGTAATTCTAAACTTATTTGGAATATAGTAATTTTTTGATTGGTTTTGCTTGAATGTGATTGTTAGTTGGTGGTTATTAAATAAACTATCAAGAGTAATGACTTAAACTTTTTGTGATATGGATTTTGAATGAGTTCTTTTTATGTATATCTATTTAGTTTATTTGTTTTACAGTACTTTTTTAGTTTATTGAATAATTATTAATTATTGTACTTTATTTTTTACTTTTTTTTAGACATAATTTTTCACTTGGGGCACCCATTTGAATATGTATTGATATCTAATTGTATGTCTATATATGGTTGTGCCCAGTGAATTTTGTTAATGTCATGGAAAGGTTGAGTGCATAGAGTGTGGGTTGGAAAGGTTGAGTGAATTTTTGTAATGTACAACTTACAACCATGTAATCTGAAGATGGAGGTAAAATATAGAAGATTTAGCTTCTCGAAATTGGATCAATATTGATATTTTCAAGCTTGAAGAAATTTCAGTAAGAAAGGTATTATTAAATTAGAAATTGTTGTTTGATATGTTTGAATGATATTTTACTAATGCGATTTAAGTTTGAACGAGATTTTAAAAATATTTTGCAAGTTGTATTGATTCTTAGCAGGCTCGCTCAATTTAGAAATCATTACGAACACGAGGTACTATTTATCGGTATATTTTGTTTTTTATTCTAATTATTTTTTAAACTTAATTTTCTGTTTGAGAACACATGTTTAATAAGAGTTGCAACCTTCTTGGACAGAGGAGGGACATAAGAATGTAGTGAGGTTTAAATTTTGTGAAAAATTTAGGAATGGAAATAGAGGGGTGTACTTATATATAGGAGTAGGAGAGCTAATTTTATAGGTTCCAAATATTTAAATAGGTGGTATAATTATAATATATTATAATATTATTATATTATATATTATATTAAGGAGGTGGTATATCATATCTTATCATAACATATCATATCATATTATTATATTATTATATATAATATAGATAATGTATATCTCTATATACGTATTATATTATATTATCTATTATCTATTATATATTATACATAATATACATAAGTATATTATATTATTATATTATTATTATATTAAAATATTATTATATTATATTATCTATTGTATACTATACATACTATACATACGTATGTATGTAAATATATAAATATATAAATATATAATATGTTATATAAATATATACATATATACATTATATATATATATATGTAATATGTTACATCATGGTTTACGGATTGGTTTACGGGTCGACCAATATATGAGTCATGTGTAATTCTAAACTTTGTTTGGAATATAGTAATTTTTTTGATTGGTTTTGCTTGAATGTGATGGTTAATTGGTGGTTATTGAATAAACTACCAAGAATTATGGCTTAAACTTTTTGTGATATGGATTTTGAAGGAGTTCTTTTACGTATATCTATTTAGTGTATTTGTTTTACAATACTTAATTATTAATTATTCTATTTTATTTTATACTTTTTGTTAGACATAATTTTTCACTTGGGGCACTCATTTGAATATGTATTGATATCTAATTGTATGTCTATATATGGTTGTGCCAAGTGAAAATTTTGTTAATGTCATGGAAAGGTTGAGTGCATAGAGTGTGGCTTGGAAAAGTTGAGTGAATGTTTGTAATGTACAAATTACAACCATGTAATCTGAAGATGGATGTAAAATATAGAAGATTCAGCTTCTCGAAATGGGATTAAAATTTGTATTTTTAAGCTTGAAGAAATTTCAGTAACAAATGTATTATTAAAATTATAAATTGTTGTTTGCTATGTTTGAATGATATTGTACTAATGCGATTTAAGTTTGAACGAGATTTTAAAAATATTTTGCAGGTTGTATTGATTCTTAACAGGCTCGCTGAATTTAGAAATCTTTACGAACATGAGGTACTATTTGTCGGTATATTTTGTTTTTTATTCTAATTATTTCTTTAACTTAATTTTCTGCTTGAGAACACAGGTTTAATTAGAGTTGCAACCTTCTTGGACTGAGGAGGGACGTAAGACTGTAGTGAGGTTTAGATTTTGTGATAAATTTAGGATGAGAAATAGAGGGGTACGTACTTAGGTATAGGAGTAGAAGAGCTAATTTTATAGGTTCCAAATATTTAAGGAGGTGGTATAATTATATTATATTATATATTAAGGAGGTGGTATATCATATCATAACATATCATATCATATTGCATATCATATCATATCATATCATATAATAGCATATCATTTCATATCATATTATATATATTATTATATTATTATATATATTATTATATTATTATATTATATTATATATGTAATATAGATAATGTATATCTCTATATCGTATTATATTATATTATCTATTATATATTATACATAATATACATGAGTATATTATATTATTAAATTATATATTATATTAAGGAGGTTATATTATATTATTATATTATATTATATATGTAATATAGATAATGTATATGTATTTTATTATATTATCTATTATATACTATACATAATATACATACGCATATATGTAAATATATAAATATATAAATAAATAATATGTTATATAAATATATACATATACATATTATATAAAATGTAATTAATATATATATATATGTGTGTGTGTGTGTGTGTGTGTGTGTGTGTGTGTGTGTGTGTGTGTACACTATGGTTTATAGATTGGTTTACGGGTCGACCAATATATGAGTCATGTGTAATTCTAAACTTTGTTTTGAATATAGTAATTTTTTTGATTGGTTTTGCTTGAATGTGATGGTTAGTTGGTGGTTAATTAATAAACTACCAAGAATTATGGTTTAAACTTTTTGTGATATGGATTTTGAATGAGTTCTTTTATGTATATCTATTTAGTGTATTTGTTTTACAGTACTTTATTATTAATTATATATTCTACTTTATTTTATACTTTTCGTTAGACATAATTTTTAACTTGGGGCACCCATTTGAATATGTATTGATATCTAATTGTATGTCTATATATGGTTGTGCCAAAGTGAAAATTTTGTTAATGCCATGGAAAGGTCGAGTGCATAGAGTGTGGCTTGGAAAGGTCGAGTGAATTTTTGTAATGTACAAATTACAACCATGTAATCTGAAGATGGAGGTAAAATATAGAAGATTCAGTTTCTCGAAATTGGATCAATATTGGTATTTTCAAGCTTGAAGAAATTTCAGTAACAAAGGTATTATTAAAATTAGAAATTGTTGTTTGCTATATTTGAATGATATTGTACTAATGCGATTTAAGTTTGAACGAGATTTTAAAAATATTTTGCAGGTTGTATTGATTCTTAGCAGGCTCGCTCAATTTAGAAATCTTTACGAACATAAGGTACTATTTATCGGTATATTTTGTTTTTTATTCTAATGATTTTTTTAGCTTAATTTTATGTTTAAGAACACAGGTTTAACAAGAGTTGCAACCTTCTTGGACGGAGAAGGGACGTAAGAATGTAGCGAGATTTAGATTTTGTGATAAATTTAGGATGGGAAATAGAGTGGTGTAGTTAGGTATAGGAGTAGGAGAGCTAATTTTATAGGTTCCAAATATTTAAGGAGGCGGTATAATTATATTATATTATAATATTATTATATTATATATTATATTAAGGAGGTGGTATATCATATAATATCATATCATAACATATCATATCATATCATAACATATTGTAAGACCCCAACTTTTTTGAATAAAGAATAATTTTTCTCGAAATATATTTTTTAATATTATGGTGTGGATATGATATAATGTTATAGTTGTGGGTAATATTTGGAAAATTTTGCAAAGTAAACAAGTTGATATAAAATATTAGTTGTGTCGTAAAATATTCGATTGGTTTGGGAATATTAAATGCGGCCGATTTACAATCAATCATTAGTGGACCCCATTAACGAAAGTATTGTCGTAGTTAAAAGCGACAAAAATATCTTTTATAAAAATAACGGCAAAAGTTTTACCGTTAAGCTGTTGAACTACCCGGTGGTAAAAGTAAATGCGATGTCTGGCGTGATTGCATATAGTAGCAGCACGAGATTGATTATTGATGCTTACGTAAGAAGCCACTCGGTTTACTCAATTATTGATACAGTAATTATTGCATAGTATCTCACGTTATTTGATTCAATTATTGTCACAATATCATATGCATAATATCTTATATTATTAAATCAATAATTGAGACAACAACGTTATTCCTATTATTATTTGCAATATCGACAATGCTCAGAAAGTTTCACGAGAAGAGGTTTGGTCACCTAATCATAGGCGCCTGATAGGAGAAATCCTTATGGAAAGCCCTCTTTCTTGGGAACGATCTGGTTGTTAAATATTATGAGTTATAATATTAATGATGAATAATTGTTGAAGTATTAAGAATGTGTTTATTGAAGATAAGTGAATTACAAAAGTTAGAGGTGAATAATGCAAACTTAGAAAACTTTAGGGGTACCAAAGTGTAATAAGTTAAAGCAATCTGGACTATTGGTGGTGGTTTTAATAGTAAATCAATCTGTACCGTCGGTGATGGTTTTAATAGTAAATCAATCTGGACCGTTGATGGTGGTTTTAATAGTAAATCAATCTGGACCGTTGATGGTGGTTTTAAAAGTAATCAATTTGGACCGTCGGTGGTGGTTTTAAAAGTAAATCAATCTGGACCGTTGGTTGTAGTTTTAATAGTAATCAATATGGACCATCCGTTCTAATAGTAAATTAATCTGGACCATTCATGAATAAGTTACTATTTAGTCCATTCTCCTATAAATAGAAGCTTAATTCTTCTTTCATTCTCACCAATTCACTGAGATTCACAAGAGACACCATAGAGAGAGAAACTATAGAGAGCAAGAAGAAGAGTATTCTGCTACTTCACTATTACAGTATCCAGCCTTCTACTAAAGTAATGGGTATTATTTCTTTCGTATTCATAAGGAATACTATTTTTTAGTATTCATCCTTTAATATGTCGAAATAACTTTCAATAAACCTAATTACGTCATCGTATATTGGTGAAAATACATTTGCAGTTTCGTATGTTATTTCTTTTCATATTCTTAAATCTAAACTTACTATGGTAAGTATTGCTTCTACAATCTTTGAAATTAGTAGAATATCCTTGAGTTTTGCGCTTCATCCAGTATCGTTTCATTGGAATATTGATCTGAACTTTCTTATTAAATATCAATATTTTCACCCGGGGTACTATTCACGGGTTACTATTCACCCGGTTACTATTTACTATAATATTATTCACTTGGGTATTCGGGACACTTTTTATGCCTGGATACTATTCACGAGTTACTATTTACAGGTTACTATTCACCTAGTTACTATTCACTATAATATTATTCACTCGGGTATTTGGGGTACTTTTCATGTCGGGTTACTATTCACAAAGTACTATTCACGGGGTACTATTCAACCGATTACTATTCACCCGAAAAACTAATTTCTTTTTTGTCCAAAATATTTTTGATACATGGATATTATTCTTGAATTTTAGTCCACAAAGCAGTATCATGTTGACAATTTGGACATTATTGAATACTAGATAAATTAAATTATGAATCTTTAAAATTTATCATTTGCTTTCATTTAATTAAATGCTTATATCATTGTCATCATCCTCATGCTTATATTGTGATGAAAGTCATATTTGGCTTACGTGCATAGATGGACTGTTGATTGATATAATTATGGACCAGGGATTATTCGGTATAATCATCATCATTGATGATTACATGAATATCCTTGGCCCGTAGTGCATGGATGATTCGATGATGTGGTTTATTTATTAAGCTGAGTCTCAACGATAAAGTTGATGAAAACCTTTTTAAATCATAGAAGATAGTAGATATCATGCTCTACTTGACTCTTCTAATGGATTGCTTATTCCGCTGCAGTTAAACTTGTTGTCAATTATATTCTATCAGTTTAACATTGTTGAAGGCTAATGATAACTTATTTTGCATTATCTTAGTCATAATATTTCTTACTAGGCTAGTTGAGCTCACCCTTTTACTTTCATTGTTCTCTTCAGGAAATGAGAACGTAGCCAGAACTAGTCGGGGAACGGAGTGATGGTCCGAGATGGTTGTTTTAGTAATCCTCACTATTTAGTGTGATAATAAATGTAATGAGGATTGAATTTGAGTTTGGATACTGTCTATGAGACAATATTCATTTAAAAACTCTCAGCTCTGGTTATATAATTAAGTTTGTATTTTTATTCTGTACCATGTATTTGGTGACCCAAGATGGGTGATGTATACCTATTTTGGGGGCGTCACAGTTGGTATCAAAGCTTAGGGATATGATCCATGGCTGAGATGTGAGACAAGAACTAGGAGGGGAGAGACGGGGAATTCCTTCGCTAGTATGACCTACCTAAGATTATTTGGTATTTAATTGGTCGGTCAAAGTATAGGGATAATATGTGATATGTCAATTAACCCTTGTTTTGTGGCAGTGTTTGAAAATGGCATCTAAAAATGTTGAGATCAACAATGAAGCACATGAGACAGTTGAGTCACCAACGACCAATACCCAAGATAATGTGAAAGAGGAAGACAATAATCCTCATGTAAACAATAACACCGATCAAATGATAAACGATGGGATGTTCAGAAGCTTTATGCAATTCATGCAACATCAGGCGAGAACGGCTCCTGTCCAAAATGCAGGTGGAAACACTGGAAACTCTCGGACGGTCACCGCCAAGAAGTTCAAGGAGCTGGGACCACCAGAGTTTATTGGAGAGCCAAAACCACTTATGGCGGAGACGTGGATAAAGCAGATCACCAAGATATTTGATGTCTTGGGATGCTCCGAGGAGCAAAAGGTTCACTTTGCCACCTTCATGTTTCGACGAGAGGCAGATTACTGGTGGGAATCTGTAAAGCGTACTCAACCTGCCGCACTAAAAATGTCTTGGGAAAAGTTCCAAGAGTTGTTCAACGACAAGTACTTTCCGAAAGTATTCGTCACATTAAGGATGTAACATTCGAGAATTTTAAATATAATTTTAAATATTTATTGAGTTATATAAATATTTAATGGATGTGATTATCGGTAAATGAATATTTGTTTAATTGATTTAATATTATTTGGAGAATTATTTGTTAAATAAATAATTGATGAATTAAGAAAATGATTATTATATTGATATTTCAATTAAATGATTAATTATTTATATTGTGTTATGTGATTAAAGGATTTATTTAATTAATTGTGATTTGAGTTAATTAAAATAAATATGAAAGCTTGTGTGACAAATAACTATATTATAAGGAGTTATTAAAATAAATTAAAGTAATTTATTTTAGTGTTTACCAAACAAGGCTTAATATATTAATTCTTTAATAAAATAAAAGGGTTTGCCAAACAAGCCTTATGGCTTTTGGAATTTCTAGATTTTTAAAATAAATATAATATATAAAATAATAATAATAATATAATTATTATATATGTACGTTATACGTATTAAGTGATATACTTAATAGGTGAATTAAGGCCATATCAGTTTTTATATTTGTTTTACGCTTAAAAGTTTTCAGTTCTTTGGTCAGTTGCTAAGAACATACAGAGAATTGGAGAGAAACCTAGGAATTTTACAACAATTTCAGTGTGTTTAACAAGAATTGCAAGCAATTTCAAGGTATTTTTATACATATATTATATATATATATATATATATATATATATATATATATATATATATATATATATATATACGGATTCTGAGCAAAATTTCATGTTCTGTGAATTTCATATTTTGAATTGTTGCTTTACAATGGATTACTTGTGATTATGTGAGTATATAGTGATTAGAGATTTTGTTTAAACAACAATGGTATGCTAAATTCGTTTAACAGTGGAAGAAAAAGTTTTGACAGTGTATGTTTATATATATGTTTCATGTGTTCTTGAAAAGTACCAATTTAGATGGTCAATTCTTATATTAAACTGTAAATTGAGGCTTGCATATGTTAGTTTAATGAGGTATGAGTATAACTTAATTGGAATGAGGTAATTTGGACAAGAATTGAAATCACAGTGTTCAATTTTGTGAAGGAACTCGAAAATGGAGTTTTTGTTTGAAAAACATGAGTTTTGAGAAATTAAAATAGTTGTAGTTAGTGTTAAATTGTGCTAGTTGGTTGTAAATGTGAGCAATCGTGTTTATGATATTGTTGTATTTATTCTACGTGTTAATATTACTGTCTATTGGGTGAAATTTGTGTTTGTTGGGCTAAAGTCACATCGTATTCATAGCTTTTTTCTGCGTCTGTCTGAACAACAAGGCAAATTTGGGCTAGTGCTATAAAAAAAAATAAGCAAATTGCTACGGCCCTAAGTTTTGTATGTATGGCAATTTGCGCCATACCCTCATTGAGATTCTAACTTCAGCTATTTTAGTAGACTTGGGAAAGTGTCACAACAGAGTCTGAAATTGTGTTAACATGTTAAATGAGTAATGTTAAGGTTAACATAACATAGTGAGTTGTGGTTAGTACGACCAAAGTTGCAAAAATGATTATTAAATCGAAAATGCGTTATGTGATAATATAGTTTATACAATGAACGATAGTGAAGTGTTATGATGATTAACACTTGGGAATCCTGAAATGTAAAGCGTAGCACAAGACTTGTGTTAAAATAACAAGTTTAGCTAGTAATGCGTTTTATATTGAAACGTGAATATTAGTATGTCTAATGGATGCTATAGTTTCTCCTTGGAAGGGGAAGATTCATTTTGGCAAGAAAGGAAAGCTCAGCCCAAGATTTATTGGACCGTTTGAAATATTACGAAGAGTGGGGGAAGTGGCTTACGAGGTAGCTCTACTTCCAGAATTGGAAAATATTCATAATGTTTTTCACATTTCGGTGTTACGACCGTATAAACTCGATTACAAACACGTGATCGAGTATGAACCATTGCAATTCGATAAAGATTTGTCTTATGAAGAAGTTCCTATCTAGATAGTCGACAGGGAAAGAACAAGTGCTCGAAATAAAGTGATACCTTCGTGAAGGTAATATGGAAAAACCACAATGTCAAGAGGCAACGTGGGAACTCAAGCGAAATGATGAAAAGTTACCCCCGAGTTATTTGTTTAATCTATGTCTTCGATTCTGGGGACAGAATCTTTATAAGTAGGGAAGAATGTGACGATTTGGCTGTTTGAATTGTGATTCTGAGGACAGAATCCTTTTAAGGAGGGAATGATGTAACATTCCAGAATTTTTAAATGTAATTTTAAATATTTATTGAGTTATATAAATATTTAATGGATGTGATTATCGGTAAATGAATATTTGTTTAATTGATTTAATATTATTTGGAGAATTATTTGTTAAATAAATAATTGATGAATTAAGGAAATGATTATTATATTAATATTTCAATTAAATGATTAATTATTTGTATTGTGTTATGTGATTAAAGGATTTATTTAATTAATTGTGATTTGAGTTAATTAAAATAAATATGAAAGCTTGTGTGACAAATAACTATATTATAAGGAGTTATTAAAATAAATTAAAGTAATTTATTTTAGTGTTTACCAAACAAGGCTTAATATATTAATTCTTTAATAAAATAAAAGGTTTGCCAAACAAGCCTTATGGCTTTTGGAATTTCTAGATTTTTAAAATAAACATAATATATAAAATAATAATTATAATATAATTATTATATATGTACGTTATACGTATTAAGTGATATACTTAATAGGTGAATTAAGACCATATCAGTTTTTATATTTGTTTTACGCTTAAAAGTTTTCAGTTATTTGGTCAGTTGCTAAGAACATACAAAGAATTGAGAGAGAATTGGAGAGAAACCTATGAATTTTACAACAATTTCAGTGTGTTTAACAAGGATTGCAAGCAACTTCAAGGTATTTTTACACAACATTAGTATTAGATATATATATATATATATATATATATATATATATATGGGATTTATGGCAAAATTTCATGTTCTGTGAATTTCATATTTTGAATTGTTGCTTTACAATGGATTACTTGTGATTATGTGAGTATATAGTGATTAGAGATTTTGTTTAAACAACAATGGTATGCTAAATTCGTTTGCCAGTGGAAGAAAAAGTTTTGACAGTGTATGTTTATATATATGTTTCATGTGTTCTTGAAAAGTACCAATTTAGATGGTCAATTCTTATATTAAACTGTAAATTGAGGCTTGCATATGTTAGTTCAATGAGGTATGAGTATACCGTAATTGGAATGAGGTAATTTGGACAAGAATTGAAATCACAGTGTTCAATTTTGTGAAGGAACTCGAAAATGGAGTTTTTGTTTGAAAAACATAAGTTTTGAGAAATTAAAATAGTTGTAGTTAGTGTTAAATTGTGCTACTTGGTTTTAAATGTGAGCAATCATGTTTATGATATTGTTGTATTTATTCTACGTGTTAATATTATTATCTATTGGGTGAAATTTGTGTTTGTTGGGCTAAAGTCGGCTACTGTTCATAGCTTGCTCTCAAGATTCTATCTCGAACACCGACGCAAATTGCCACTAAGTGCCAAGGAAAAAAAAATGGTAGCAGCTGCGCCGGTCCCAAGCCTTTGTATGGCGCAGCTGTGCCATACCCTGGTTTGAGATTCTAACTTCTGCTATTTCAGCAGACTTGGGAAAGTGTCACAACAGAGTCTGAAATTGTGTTAACATGTTAAATGAGTAATGTTAAGGTTAACATAACATAGTGAGTTGTGGTTAGTATTACCAAAGTTGCAAAAATGATTATTAAATCAAAAATACGTTTTGTGATAATATAGTTTATAACGAAGCGATAGTGAAGTGTTATGATGATTAACACTGGGAATTCTCGAAATGTAAAGCGTAAGACAAGACTTGTGTTAAAATAACAAGTTTAGCTAGTAATGCGTTTTATATTGAAACGTGAATATTAGTATGTCTAATGGATGTTATGGTTTTAATACTGTGTTTAGGTGAACGTGAGTTTAATATTTTAGCTTACGCTCGAGAAAAGTTTTCTAACTCCATACTTTCATTGAGTTAGTTTATTATGTTGATGCAAGTTTTCTTACTCTACACTTTCGTTGAGTTATTTCATTTATTATTACTTCATTCTTTTGATTGAGAAAGCTTTTATATCAAATGTTATTGTTTCAAAAATTCATTTGAGCAAACTCTAACTCTAGTATTATTGGAAATTCTCAATTGATTGATTCATTCTAACTTGTTTACAGTTAAGCAAGTTTCTTAAAGTTCTGGAATTCATTTCTAAATATTATAAAACTTGAACCTAGCTTATTTTACTATTCAAGCAAAGGTTAACCATTTTATTCATTCTATTGAATACTTATAGTCTATAGTTATTTCAAGCATGAGTTAGATGTATAAAAGCAATTCATTTATGATTCTCAAATGTTCTAAGTTATGTTGTTATTAAACAATTGTTGTATTATCAATCATTGTGGATTCAACTAGTTCCCTAGTTGATGATCATTAAACTTCAATTACCCTTGAAAGCTTATCCAAACCAAACTTTTCAAAAGTGCGGACTTGTACTCTAAATATCGAGATGAACAACCCTATGTTTAGGGGTTTACGCTTAGCGTTGAAATGGTTGTGCATAATACATTGTACGAAGGATTGATCCCCCTGAGTACGTGGAGTCCTTATAGTCATATGACTGTTAAAGTTAAAGTTGAAAGATTAATTATAACTGTGGACATGGTTCATGGTCACTTGACCCTCAGTAGTTTATTTAAGAATGTTAATAGAACAAATTATTCAGTTCTATAGAGCCTATGCGTTGGCAAATGTTGAAAAGTTAATAGAACAAATTATTCAGTTCTATAGAGCCTATTATTTGGCAAATGTTGAAAAGTTAATAGAACATATCATTTAGTTCTATTGAGCCTATTATTTGGCAAATGTTGTAAAGAAATTTATTCTTCTCTTAAGTGAGCTTTGTTTGCTCACTCTTGCATATTTATATATTTATTGCAGCTATGAATGAGAAGGTAGATAAACCTACAACTAGCAAAGGAAAGGAAAAAATGTACAAGTGATGAAGACTTGTAATTTTGTTTTATCATTGATGATAGACTTTTAATAATGATGTGATGTAATAATTTTATTTCCGCACTTGAATGATTGTATTAAAGGTTGGAGAACCTGTGAGATAATGTTTTTATTTAAGTAATCCTGTATGGGCAGGTTTTTATTATTCAATTTATTATAATTGGATAGTTAAATATGAATGTTTTGATTATGCGAACACCAAATCTTGAGGTAATGAAGTACAAGGATTTGGGGGTGTCACAAGTTGGTATCAAAGCCTTAGGTTATGAACCTTAGGTGGGGAAAAGCCTTAGGAAGTAACCTTTGAACAGATAGTGGTGATTAACTCCTAACGAGTTTTAAGGAAGAAATAATAAAACACTTATGTGATTATGTGTTTATACTTATGTGCTCGTGAGTGTCGAGTAGTAATGATTAATGATTAAAACTTAAAATTTTGAAGTCAGGATGACTAATGTCGGAGAATCCAGTCAGGCTAGGGAATATAGACCTCAGATGCCTATAGAGGAGGAGCCTCGAGACATTCATGTTAGTTGGGAACAACTACTGCCACGGGAGTCAGCCCCGTTGGTCACAGTGGTTGAAGATGAGGATGATGATGTGGAGATGGATGAGGAGGATCCCGTTGAGTTGCCATAGGAGGATGAGGATGACGAGGACGAGGAGGAGGAGACTCCACTAACCTCGATAGCTTCTCGAATGTACGATGAAGTCTACAACCATAACGTGGAACTTCAGGATACAGTCGAGGAATTGCAAGAGATAGTAGCTGAACAACAGACTGCAATGACGCAGAAAGACGATGAGATTCTAGTTCGTGAGGAACGACTGACAAATGTCGAGGAAAAACTAGAACGAACTGAAGGAGAGATAGACCAACTAATCGAGGAGGTCGCTGAACTGAAGAATAAGCTAAGGGAAGAAGCTACGAAGAGGACAAGAGTCGAGGACGCATATGAAGTAATGTTTGAACGAGCCGGGATAGTAGTGAAAGATGCACAGGCAAAGAGAATGAAGATGGAAAAGATGAATAGAGTATTCAACACCATGGTTAATCGAGCTCAGGATCGGATCATGGAATATCCTATTCAGTTCGAGACGCTGCCATCGTACGTATTAGATCGCAGAATAATGTTCCGAGTCATGGAGGAAGAACGTAGTAAGGCTAAGCAGTATCTTAGTAGAACATCGTAGTTGTTGTATGATGAATAAAATGTTAAATAAATTGTAAATCCCTAGTGTTAAAAAACCTATGGGATATGAGGATGATGTTGTCCTGAAACTTTTGTAGTTCAGGAAGTAATGTAAATAGCAGTAATGCTATTGTTTTATGTTTTCAAAGAGATTATGAATAAATAAAAGTTGTTATTTTATTCAAAGTGTTATGTGATTTGTGGTTATTTCTTTTGTAGAAGCAAGTTAAGTAGAAATTACTTAAAAAAATTGAGTAATAATCTAATGGGTGTATTTTTAAACAGAAAATGCCTCCCAGACGTCAACCACCACGACAGAGAACCAACGAAGGAACCAACAATAACGACAATGTTGATGCTAACCCAATTCAACAGTTAGTGACGCATCGTGAGGCGTTGCCAGAATCAACCACAGAACCAAGGAACAACATTTAAGGAGTTCAAGGCGATTGGACCACCTGAATTTCGAGGGTTAGTGAATCCAGTCGAGGCACAGACTTGGATTATGGAAATAGAGAAGGTGTTCGATGTTGCTAGCGTAGGAGATGATCAGAAGACTGCTTTCGCAACATTCATGTTGAAAGAAGAAGCTATTTATTGGTGGCAGGCCAATAAAACTCGAGAAGGACCAGGGATGATGACCTGGGATAGGTTTAATGAGATATTCTTTGAGACCTATTTTCCCGAGAGTTCGAAGGGTCAGCTGGAAGTACAATTTCTGGAACTGAGTCAGGGAACGATGACGGTATCTGAGTATGCCGCTAAATTCAACGAGTTGGCGAGGTTTGCACCTTATCAAGTCAGCACAGACGAACACAAGGCGAAGAGGTTTGAACAGGGACTGAAGCCCTGGTTGTACAGTAGGGTTTCCCTATTTTAATTGAAGACTTTCACAGCAGTGATGGATAAAGAAATACTCGCTGAAGGTGGAAGTGAGGCAGTGATAAAGTTCAATCAGGAACAGAAGAAGAAGAAGAACTAGGTGGAAATCAAGAATGGAGGTGGTAGTGGTGGAAACAACAATAACTTGAAGAGGAAGTGGAATGGAAACATGGGTGCTGGAAACCAGCAGGGTAACCAGCAGGTCAAGAAGTTTGAAGCATGTGCTACATGCGGTAAGTTTCACAAGGGTGCGTGCTTGATGCGGAAATGAGTATGCTTTAATTGTGGCTAGGAGGGTCACATAGCCCCAAATTGCACTAAACCTAAGAAGAACGTGTGCTTCATGTGCGGATCCAAGGATCATTTTGCTCGTGAATGCCCTAAGAAGAAGGATGGAGTGACAACCAGAAGAAATAGAGGCAACAATGGAGGTACAACATCAAACAAATCCACAACTAGAACCTTCAACATGATTGTGCAAGATGCTGTGCAATCAAAAGATGTCGTGTCAAGTATTATCACAATCAATGATATTGATGCTTATGTATTATTTGATTTGGGTGCTACTTGCTCGTTTATCTCTGATGAATTTGCTAAGAGGTTAGAATTGCCTAGAGAAGAACTGAATTTTCCTTTGAACATAGAGATTGTGAATAAAGAGATAATCCCTGTTAGATTCGTATACAAGAACTGTAGGGTGAACATTAAGGAGAATATCCTAATGGTAGATTTGATTCCGATTAGATTGGGAGAGTTTGATGTTATTTTGGGAATGGATTGGTTGTTCAAATATGGAGCGGTAATTGATTGCCAAAAGAAATGTGTAAACCTAATGACTCCGTCAAAGGTAGTATTCTATGGTAGCAAATTGCCTAGACAAATGAAATGTTTGACGATTATGCAGGCCAAGAAATTGTTGAGTCAAGGCTATGTGGGCTATTTAGCTTACATAGTCGATACTCAGAAAAAGAATGTGAAACTGGAAGAGATACCAGTGGTGAGGGAATTTGAGGATGTGTTTCCAGAGGATTTGCCAGGACTTTCACCTGACAGAGAAATTGAGTTCGTGATCGACTTAGTGCCAGGGACAACACCGATATCGAAGGCCCCATCATGTAATGGCTCCAAAGAGAAATGAAGAAACCGATGAAATACAGATTGCAAGAATTATTAGACAAAAAGTATATTCAACCAAGCATATCACCGTGGGGAGCGCCATTGTTATTCGTGAAAAAGAAGGATGGGTCAATGCGTCTTTGCATTGATTATTGAGAATTAAACAAAGTCACTATTAAAAACAAATATCCATTACCAAGAATAGATGACTTGTTTGACCAGTTGAAAGGTGCTAAATACTTTTCGAAAATAGATTTGAGAAGTGGGTATCACCAATTGAAAGTGAGGAAGGAGGATATACCATGAGCGGCATTTCGAACTCGTTATGGACATTACGAGTTTACGGTGATGTCTTTGGTTTAACCAATGCACTTCTTTGCATTCATGGATTTGATGAATAGGGTGTTTAAACTATTCTTAGACAAGTTTGTAGTGGTATTTATCGACGACATTCTAGTGTATTCCAAAACTCAAGAAGAACACGTGGAACACTTACGTTTGACATTTGAAATACTAAGAAAAGAAAAGTTATACATAAAATTCTCTAAGTGCGAATTTTGTCTAGATGATGTGCAATTTCTTGGGCACGTGATTGACAAAGAAGGGATTTCCGTGGATCCATCAAAAGTGGAAGCCGTAATCAATTGGGAACAACCAAGAACACCATCGGAAGTGAGGAGTTTCTTGGGACTAGCCGGTTATTATAGACGATTTATTCAAGATTTTTCTAAGATAGCTACTCCATTAATAATTTTAACCAGGAAAGCTGTGAAATTTGTTTGGACGGAGAAATTTGAGGAAACTTTCTAGGATTTGAAGAAGAAATTAAGCATGGTACCTGTGTTGTCATTACCAAATAGTACTATTAACTTTGTGGTGTATAGTGATGCCTCACATAAAGGGTTGGGATGTGTTCTTATGCAGAACGGCAAAGTAATTGCGTATGCATCAAGAAAACTGAAGGATTATGAGAAAGGGTATCCGACTCATGGTTTGGAATTGGCTGCAGTAGTGTTTGCTCTCAAGATATGGAGACACTATCTCTATGGAGAGAAATATGAAATCTACACAGACCATAAAAGTCTGAAGTATATTTTCACACAGAAAGACCTGAATATGCGACAAAGGAGATGGATGGAATTGATAAAGGATTACGATTGTGGGATCTTTTATCATCCGGGTAAAGCGAATGTGGTTGCAGATGCTTTGAGTAGGAAAGGTCGGGAGAAGTTGATGCTGATAACTACGCAGGAAGAGCTTATTTCAGCAATGGCAAAGCTAGAGTTGGAAATCAAATTTCCAAAGGAATTCGATGAACGACTATTCCAGATAGATACTAGTCCAACTTTGGTGGACAAAGTGAAGAGTGCTGAACTACAAGATAAAGAATGTGAAACGATCAAAGAGAAAGTGGTTGAGGGTGGCGATGTAAAATACAAGATCGACACCGAAGGACTACTACGATTCGAGGAAAGAATTTGGGTTCAAAGTAGACTGCAGAGCTTAAAGAAGAAATCTTGGCCAAGAAGCACACAACACAAGATATTTGATTCATCCAGAAGTACAAAGATGTATCAAGATTTGCGGTGACATTTTGGTGGCCGAATATGAAAAGAGACGCGAGAATGCGTTGCAAAATGTTTGATATGTCGAAAGTAAAATTTGAACATCAACGACCAATTACAAAATGGTTACTTCAACCTTTGGAATTACCGATATGAAAATGGTAGCATATCAACTTGATGGATTTTGTGGTAGGACTTCCATGGACGACTCGAAAGGATATGATGCGATATGGGTGATAGTGGGATGATTGACAAAAGCGCACTTTTTTGCAATAAAGATTAGATTTAATCTTGATAAGCTAACGAAATTTTTATGTTAAAGAGATCTTTAAGGAGGGAATGATGTCAAGACATGGAGTTTCGTATTAAGTGATATATGTCAATTGTTATGATAGAGATCCAAGGTTCACATCAAACTTTCGGAAGAGACTACAAGAATGTATGGGAACACAGTTGCGAATGAGTACAACATATCATTTAGTTCTATTGAGCCTATTATTTGGCAAATGTTGTAAAAAAAATTTATTCTTATCTCAAGTGAGCTTTGTTTGCTCACTCTTGCATATTTATATATTTATTACAGCTATGAATGAGAAGGTAGATAAACCTACAACTAACAAAGGAAAGGGAAAAATGTACAAGTGATGAAGACTTGTAATTTTGTTTTATCATTGATGATAGACTTTTAATAATGATGTGATGTAATAATTTTATTTCCGCACTTGAATGATTGTATTAAAGGTTAGAGAACCTGTGAGATAATGTTTTTATTTAAGTAATCCTATATGGGTAGATTTTTATTATTCAATTTATTATAATTGGGTAGTTAAATATGAATGTTTTGATTACGTGAACACCAAATCTTGAGGTAATGAAGTACAGGGATTTGGGGGTGTCACAAAGGAGGTGGAGTTTATCAAGTTGGAGCGAAACAATATGACCCTGTCATAGTACAAAGCTAAGTTTGTTGAGTTGTCCCGGTTTGCGCCCCACTTGGTTGATAATGAGGAGAGAATGACGCGGATGTTTCTAAGAGGTTTGAAACCCGAGATACGTCAATACTTAATTTCTCACAAACTGTGTTTGTATTCAGATATTGTAAATAGGACTCAGTTATTGGAGCATGATAATGAGTCAACACAACCCAGAGAGAGCAGCCGACAAGTCGATAATACCAATGGTAGCAGTTATAGAAGCAGTGACAACAAACGTGGAGGGAATCAAATGCCAGAAATGGTAACCACTCCGGTGGTAATCATGGCCAAGATAATAGAAGTGGAAATTTAAAGAAGAGAAGATTCAATAATGATGGAAAGACGTCAGCACTAGTACCTGTTGTTAAGGAAGGAGAACGACCGCCAGTCGTATGTTACAAATATGGAGGGGGGGACACATCAGTCCAAACTGTACGCAGGAGTCCAAATCATGTTGCAATTGTGGAAGAGAAGGTCACCTAGCCCGATTTTGTCAGGCACCAAAGTCAAGTCCAGCTGGGATGGAGGCATCAAAGGCCGTCCCACACAAGACAAAACTAATAGTTCAAGGGAGAGCGTTTGTCGTAATCTCCTAAAAGCGAGGAATCCAAACGAGGTGATCACGGGTAAGCTAATCATAAACCCTTGCGAAGCTTATAACTTATTTGATACCGGTTCTACCCATTCTTTTATTTCTTCTACTTGCGCTCAACGTTTAAATTTGACTCCGGAGAAATTAGACTTTGACTTATCAGTTGAAACTCCGTTGGGGGAAACCTTTATTACATCCATTGTTTATAAGTCTTGTTTGATTCAAATCAGAACTGCTGCTGTTACTGTTGATCTTATCTCCTTAAAAATACTTGCATATGACGTGATTCTAGGGATTGATCTTATCTCCTTGAGTTTGAACGAGATTTTAAAAATATTTTGCAGGTTGTATTGATTCTTAGCAGGCTCGCTCAATTTAGAAATCTTTACGAACATGAGGTACTATTTATCGGTATATTTTATTTTTTATTCTAATTATTTTTTTAACTTAATTTTATGTTTGAGAACACAGGTTTAACAAGAGTTGCAATCTTCTTGGACGGAGGAGGGACGTAAGAATGTAGCGAGGTTTAGATTTTGTGATAAATTTAGGATGAGAAATAGAGTGGTGTACTTAGGTATAGGAGTAGGAGAGCTAATTTTATAGGTTCCAAATATTTAAGGAGGTGGTATAATTATATTATATTATAATATAATATTATTATATTATATTATATTATATTATATTAAGGAGGTGGTATATCATATAATATCATATCATATCATATCATATCATATCATATCATATCATATCACATATCGTATCGTATCATATCGTATTATTATATTAATATATTATATTATATATGTAATAATAAAGTATATCTCTATATATGTATTATATTATATTATCGATTATATATTAAACATAATATACATATAGAGTATATTATATTATTATATTATTATATTATATATTATATTATAATATATATATATTATATTAAGGAGGTTATATTATATTATATTATATTATTAATATAGATAATGTATATGTATTTTATTATATTATCTATTATATACTATACATAATATCATACGTATTTATGTAAATATATAAATATATACATATTATATAAATATGTAATATATATAAATATATAATATGTTACATTATGGTTTACGGGTTGGTTTAAGTGTCGACCAATATATGAGTCATGTGTAATTCTAAATTTTGTTTGGAATATAGTAATTTTTTTGATTGGTCTTGCTTGAATGTGATGGTTCGTTGGTGGTTATTGAATAAACTACCAAGAATTATGGCTTAAACTTTTTGTGATATGGATTTTGAATGAGTTCTTTTATGTATATCTATGTAGTGTATTTGTTATACAGTACTTAATTATTAATTATTCTACTTTATTTTATACTTTTGGTTAGACATAATTTTTCACTTGGGGCACCCATTTGAATATGTTTTGATATCTAATTGTATGTCTATATATGGTTGTGCCAAGTGAAAATTTTGTTAATGTCATGGAAATGTTGAGTGCATAAAAGTGTGGCTTGGAAAAGTTGAGTGAATTTTTGTAATGTACAACTTACAACCATGTAATCTGAAGATGGAGGTAAAATATAGAAGATTCAGCTTCTCGAAATTGGATCAAAATTGGTATTTTTAAGCTTGAAGAAATTTCAGTAACAAATGTATTATTAAAATTATAAATTGTTGTTTGTTATGTTTGAATGATATTGTACTAATGCGATTTAAGTTTGAGCGAGATTTTAAAAAAATATTTTGCGAGGTTGTATTGATTCTTAATAAGGCTCGCTCAATTTAGAAATCTTTCTGAACATGAGGTACTATTTATTGGTATATTTTTTTTTTATTCTAATTATTTTTTAACTTAATTTTACATTTGAGAACACATGTTTAATTAGAGTTGCAACCTTCTTGGAGGATAGGAGGAGGACGTATAACAATGTAGTGAGGTTTAGATTTTGTGATAAATTTAGGATGAGAAATAGAGGGTGTACTTGGGTATAGGGGTAGGAGAGCTAATTTTATATGTTCCAAATATTTAAGAAGGTGGTATAATTATATTATATATATATATTATATTATTATATTATATATTAAGGAGGTGGTATATCATATCATATCATATCATATCATATCATAACATCATATCATATATTATTATATTAATATATTATATTATATATGTAATATAGATAATGTATATCTCTATATATGTATTATATTATATTATCCATTCTATATTATACATAATATACATGAGTATAGTATATTTTTTATATTATTATATTATATATTATATTAAGGAGGTTATATTATATTATATTATATTATATTATATTATATTATAATATTATATTATATTATAATATATTATATTCTATTATATTATTAATATAGATAATGTATATGTATTTTATTATATTATCTATTATATACTACACATAATATACATACGTATTATGTAAATATATAAATATATAAAATGTTATATAAATATATACATATTATATAAATATGTAATATGTTACATTATGGTTTACGGATTGGTTTAAGGGTCGACCAATATATGAGTCATGTGTAATTCTAAACTTTGTTTGGAATATAGTAATTTTTTTGATTGGTCTTGCTTGAATATGATGGTTCGTTGGTGGTTATTGAATAAACTACCAAGAATTATGGCTTAAACTTTTTGTAATATGGATTTTGAATGAGTTCTTTAATGTATATCTATGTAGTGTATTTGTTATACAGTACTTAATTATTAATTATTCTACTTTATTTTATACTTTTGGTTAGACATAATTTTTCACTTGGGGCACCCATTTGAATATGTTTTGATATCTAATGTATGTATATATATGGTTGTGCCAAGTGAAAATTTTGTTAATGTCATGGAAATGTTGAGTGCATAGAGTGTGGCTTGAAAAGTTGAGTGAATTTTTGTAATGTACAACTTACAACCATGTAAATGAAGATGGAGGTAAAATATAGAAGATTTAGCTTCTCGAAATTGGATCAAAATTGGTATTTTTAAGCTTGAAGAAATTTCAGTAACAAATGTATTATTAAAATTATAAATTGTTGTTTGCTATGTTTGAATGATATTGTACTAATGCGATTTAAGTTTGAACGAGATTTTAAAAATATTTTGCAGGTTGTATTGATTCTTAACAAGCTCGCTCAATTTAGAAATCTTTACGAACATGAGGTACTATTTATCGGTATATTTTGTTTTTTATTCTAATTATTTTTTTAACTTAATTTTCTATTTGAGAACACATGTTTAATTAGAGTTGCAACCTTCTTGGACAGAGGAGGGACGTAACAATGTAGTGAGGTTTAGATTTTGTGATAAATTTAGGATGAGAAATAGAGGGGTGTACTTGGGTATAGGAGTAGGAGAGCTAATTTTATAGGTTCCAAATATTTAAGAAAGTGGTATAATTATATTATATTATAATATTATTATATTATATATTAAGGAGGTGGTATATCATATCATATCATATTGCATATCATATCATATCATAACATATCGTATCATATCATATTATTATATTAATATATTATATTATATATGTAATATAGATAATGTATATCTCTATATATGTATTATATTATATTATCCATTCTATATATATACATAATATACATAGTATAGTATATTTTTATATTTTATATTATATATTATATTAAGGAGGTTTATTATATTATATTATATATATATTATATTATATTATATTATAATATATTATATTCTATTATATTATTAATATAGATAATGTATATGTATTTTATTATATTATCTATTATATACTACACATAATATACATACGTATTATGTAAATATATAAATATATAAAATGTTATATAAATATATACATATTATATAAATATGTAATATGTTACATTATGGTTTACGGATTGGTTTAAGGGTCGACCAATATATGAGTCATGTGTAATTCTAAACTTTGTTTGGAATATAGTAATTTTTTTGATTGGTCTTGCTTGAATATGATGGTTCATTGGTGGTTATTGAATAAACTACCAAGAATTATGACTTAAACTTTTTGTAATATGGATTTTGAATGAGTTCTTTAATGTATATCTATGTAGTGTATTTGTTATACAATACTTAATTATTAATTATTCTACTTTATTTTATACTTTTGGTTAGACATAATTTTTCACTTGGGGCACCCATTTGAATATGTTTTGATATCTAATTGTATGTCTATATATGGTTGTGCCAAGTGAAAATTTTGTTAATGTCATGGAAATGTTGAGTGCATAGAGTGTGGCTTGAAAAAGTTGAGTGAATTTTTGTAATGTACAACTTACAACCATGTAATCTGAAGATGGAGGTAAAATATAGAAGATTCAAACTTTCGAAATTGGATCAAAATTGGTATTTTTAAGCTTGAAGAAATTTCAGTAACAAATGTATTATTAAAATTATAAATTGTTGTTTGCTATGTTTGAATGATATTGTACTAATGCGATTTAAGTTTGAACGAGATTTTAAAAATATTTTGCAGGTTGTATTGATTTTAACAGGCTCGCTCAATTTAGAAATCTTTGAAACATGAGGTACTATTTATCGGTATATTTTTTTTTTTTATTCTAATTATTTTTTAACTTAATTTTTGCTGTTTGAGAACACATGTTTAATTAGAGTTGCAACCTTCTTGGGATGAGAGGAGGGACGTAACAATGTAGTGAGGTTTAGATTTTGTGATAAATTTAGGATGAGAAATAGAGGGTGTACTTGGGTATAGGAGTAGGAGAGCTAATTTTATAGGTTCCAAATATTTAAGAAGGTGGTATAATTATATTATATTATAATATTATTATATTATATATTAAGGAGGTGGTATATCATATCATATCATATATCATATCATATCATATCATATCACATATCGTATCATATCATATTATTATATTAATATATTATATTATATATGTAATATAGATAATGTATATCTCTATATATGTATTATATTATATTATCCATTCTATATTATACATAATATATATGAGTATAGTATATTTTTATATTATTATATTATATATTATATTAAGGAGGTTATATTATTATATTATATTATATTATATTATATTATACTATTATATATTATAATATATTATAATATATTATATTCTATTATATTATTAATATAGATAATGTATATGTATTTTATTATATTATCTATTATATACTATACATATATATACATACGTATTATGTAAATATATAAATATATAAAATGTTATATAAATATATACATATTATATAAATATGTAATATGTTACATTATGGTTTACGGATTGGTTTAAGGGTCGACCAATATATGAGTCATATGTAATTTTAAATTTTGTTTGGAATATAGTAATTTTTTGATTGGTCTTGCTGAAATATGATGGTTCGTTGGTGGTTATTGAATAAACTATCAAGAATTATGGCTTAAACTTTTTGTAATATGGATTTTGAATGAGTTCTTTAATGTATATCTATGTAGTGTATTTGTTATACAATACTTAATTATTAATTATTCTACTTTATTTTATACTTTTGGTTAGACATAATTTTTCACTTGGGGCACCCATTTGAATATGTTTTGATATCTAATTGTATGTCTATATATGGTTGTGCCAAGTGAAAATTTTGTTAATGTCATGGAAATGTTGAGTGCATAGAGTGTGGCTTGAAAAAGTTGAGTGAATTTTTGTAATGTACAACTTACAACCATGTAATCTGAAGATGGAGGTAAAATATAGAAGATTCAGCTTCTCGAAATTGGATCAAAATTGGTATTTTTAAGCTTGAAGAAATTTCAGTAACAAATGTATTATTAAAATTATAAATTGTTGTTTGCTATGTTTGAATGATATTGTACTAATGCGATTTAAGTTTGAACGAGATTTTAAAAATATTTTGCAGGTTGTATTGATTCTTAACAGGCTCGCTCAATTTAGAAATCTTTACGAACATGAGGTACTATTTATCGGTATATTTTTTTAACTTAATTTTCTGGTTGAGAACACATGTTTAATTAGAGTTGCAACCTTCTTGGACAGAGGAGGGACGTAACAATGTAGTGAGGTTTAGATTTTGTGATAAATTTAGGATGAGAAATAGAGGGGTGTACTTGGGTATAGGAGTAGGAGAGCTAATTTTATAGGTTCCAAATATTTAAGAAGGTGGTATAATTATATCATATTATAATATTATTATATTATATATTAAGGAGGTGGTATATCATATCATATCATATCATATCATATTGCATATCATATCATAACATATCGTATCATATCATATTATTATATTAATATATTATATTATATATGTAATATAGATAATGTATATCTCTATATATGTATTATATTATATTATCCATTCTATATTATACATAATATACATGAGTATAGTATATTTTTATATTATTATATTATATATTATATTAAGGAGGTTATATTATATTATATTATATTATTATATTATATTATATATTATATATATATTATATTCTATTATATTATTAATATAGATAATGTATATGTATTTTATTATATTATCTATTATATACTATACATAATATACATACGTATGTATATAAATATATAATATATAAAATGTTATATAAATATATACATATTATATAAATATAATATGTTACATTATGGTTTACGGATTGGTTTAAGGGTTAAACCCGATATATGAGTGAGTATGTAATTCTAAATTTTGTTTGGAATATAGTAATTTTTTTTGATTGGTCTTGCTTGAATATGATGGTTCGTTGGTGGTTATTGAATAAACTACCAAGAATTATGGCTTAAACTTTTTGAAATATGGATTTTGAATGAGTTCTTTAATGTATATCTATGTAGTGTATTTGTTATACAATACTTAATTATTAATTATTCTACTTTATCTTATACTTTTGGTTAACATAATTTTTCACTTGGGGCACCCATTTGAATATGTTTTGATATCTAATTGTATGTCTATATATGGTTGTGCCAAGTGAAAATTTTGTTAATGTCATGGAAATGTTGAGTGCATAGAGTGTGGCTTGGAAAAGTTGAGTGAATTTTTGTAATGTACAACTTACAACCATGTAATCGAAGATGGAGGTAAAATATAGAAGATTCAAACTTCTCGAAATTGGATCAAAATTGGTATTTTTAAGCTTGAAGAAATTTTCAATAACAAATGTATTATTAAAATTATAAATTGTTGTTTGCTATGTTTGAATGATATTGTACTAATGCGATTTAAGTTTGAAGCGAGATTTTAAAAATATTTTTTGAGTTGTATTGATGATTCTTAATGTGCTCGCTTCAATTTAGAAATCTTCTGAACATGAGGTACTATTTATCTCGGTATATTTTTTTTTTATTCTAATTATTTTTTAACTTAATTTTTGTTTGAGAACACATGTTTAATTAGAGTTGCAACCTTCTTGGACAGAGGAGGGACGTAACAATGTAGTGAGGTTTAGATTTTGTGATAAATTTAGGATGAGAAATAGGGGTGTACTTGGGTATAGGAGTAGGAGAGCTAATTTTATAGGTTCCAAATATTTAAGAAGGTGGTATAATTATATTATATTATAATATTATTATATTATATATTAAGGAGGTGGTATATCATATGATATCATATCATATCATATCATATCATAACATATCGTATCATATCATATTATTATATTAATATATTATATTATATATGTAATATAGATAATGTATATCTCTATATATGTATTATATTATATTATCCATTCTATATTATACATAATATACATGAGTATAGTATATTTTTATATTATTATATTATATATTATATTAAGGAGGTTATATATTATATTATATTATATTATATTTATTATATATATTATAATATATTATATTCTATTATATTATTAATATAGATAATGTATATGTATTTTATTATATTATCTATTATATACTACACATAATATACATACGTATTATGTAAATATATAAATATATAAAATGTTATATAAATATATACATATTATATAAATATGTAATATGTTACATTATGGTTTACGGATTGGTTTAAGGGTCGACCAATATATGAGTCATGTGTAATTCTAAATTTTGTTTGGAATATAGTAATTTTTTTGATTGGTCTTGCTTGAATATGATGGTTCGTTGGTGGTTATTGAATAAACTACCAAGAATTATGGCTTAAACTTTTTTGTAATATGGATTTTGAATGAGTTCTTTAATGTATATCTATGTAGTGTATTTGTTATACAATACTTAATTATTAATTATTCTACTTTATTTTATACTTTTGGTTAAACATAATTTTTCACATGGGGCACCCATTTGAATATGTTTTGATATCTAATTGTATGTCTATATATGGTTGTGCCAAGTGAAAATTTTGTTAATGTCATGGAAATGTTGAGTGCATAGAGTGTGGCTTGGAAAAGTTGAGTGAATTTTTGTAATGTACAACTTACAACCATGTAATCTGAAGATGGAGGTAAAATATAGAAGATTTAGCTTCTCGAAATTGGATCAAAATTGGTATTTTTAAGCTTGAAGAAATTTCAATTAACAAATGTATTATTAAAATTATAAATTGTTGTTTGCTATGTTTGAATGATATTGTACTAATGCGATTTAAGTTTGAACGAGATTTTAAAAATATTTTGCAGGTTGTATTGATTCTTAACAGGCTCGCTCAATTTAGAAATCTTTCTGAACATGAGGTACTATTTATCTAGATATTTTTTTTTATTCTAATTATTTTTTAACTTAATTTTTTGTTTGAGAACACATGTTTAATTAGAGTTGCAACCTTCTTGGATGAGGAGGACGTAACAATGTAGTGAGGTTTAGATTTTGTGATAAATTTAGGATGAGAAATAGAGGTGTACTTGGGTATAGGAGTAGGAGAGCTAATTTTATAGGTTCCAAATATTTAAGAAGGTGGTATAATTATATTATATTATAATATTATAATATTATATATTAAGGAGGTGGTATATCATATGATATCATATTGCATATCATATCATAACATATCGTATCATATCATATTATTATATTAATATATTATATTATATATATAATATAGATAATGTATATCTCTATATATGTATTATATTATATTATCCATTCTATATTATACATAATATACAGTATAGTATAGTATATTTTTATATTTTTGTATTATATATTATATTAAGGAGGTTATATTATATTATATTATATTATAATATATTATATTCTATTATATTATTAATATAGATAATGTATATGTATTTTATTATATTATCTATTATATACTACACATAATATACATACGTATGTATGTAAATATATAAATATATAAAATGTTATATAAATATATACATATTATATAAATATGTAATATGTTACATTATGGTTTACGGATTGGTTTAAGGGTCGACCAATATATGAGTCATGTGTAATTCTAAATTTTGTTTGGAATATAGTAATTTTTTTTGATTGGTCTTGCTTGAATATGATGGTTCGTTGGTGGTTATTGAATAAACTACCAAGAATTATGGCTTAAACTTTTTGTAATATGGATTTTGAATGAGTTCTTTAATGTATATCTATGTAGTGTATTTGTTATACAATACTTAATTATTAATTATTCTACTTTATCTTATACTTTTGGTTAAACATAATTTTTCACTTGGGGCACCCATTTGAATATGTTTTGATATCTAATTGTATGTATATATATGGTTGTGCCAAGTGAAAATTTTGTTAATGTCATGGAAATGTTGAGTGCATAGAGTGTGGCTTGGAAAAGTTGAGTGAATTTTTGTAATGCAACTTACAACCATGTAAATCAAGATGGAGGTAAAATATAGAAGATTTAAACTTTCGAAATTGGATCAAAATTGGTATTTTTAAGCTTGAAGAAATTTCAAAGAACAAATGTATTATTAAAATTATAAATTGTTGTTTGCTATGTTTGAATGATATTGTACTAATGCGATTTAAGTTTGAACGAGATTTTAAAAATATTTTGCGAGGTTGTATTGATTCTTAATGAGCTCGCTCAATTTAGAAATCTTACTTAACATGAGGTACTATTTATCGGTATATATTTTTTTTTTATTCTAATTATTTTTTAACTTAATTTTTCGTTTGAGAACACATGTTTAATTAGAGTTGCAACCTTCTTGGAATGAGAGGAGGACGTAACAATGTAGTGAGGTTTAGATTTTGTGATAAATTTAGGATGAGAAATAGAGGGTGTACTTGGGTATAGGAGTAGGAGAGCTAATTTTATAGGTTCCAAATATTTAAGAAGGTGGTATAATTATATTATATTATAATATTATTATATTATATATTAAGGAGGTGGTATATCATATCATATCATATTGCATATCATATCATAACATATCGTATCATATCATATTATTATATTAATATATTATATTATATATGTAATATAGATAATGTATATCTCTATATATGTATTATATTATATTATCCATTCTATATTATACATAATATACATGAGTATAGTATATTTTTATATTTTTATATTATATATTATATTAAGTTATATTATTATATTATATTATATATATTATATATATATTATATTAATATTATATTATATATTAATATAGATAATGTATATGCATTTTATTATATTATCTATTATATACTACACATAATATACATACGTATGTATGTAAATATATAAATATATAAAATGTTATATAAATATATACATATTATATAAATATGTAATATGTTACATTATGGTTTACGGATTGGTTTAAGGGTCGACCAATATATGAGTCATGTGTAATTCTAAATTTTGTTTGGAATATAGTAATTTTTTTTGATTGGTCTTGCTTGAATATGATGGTTCGTTGGTGGTTATTGAATAAACTACCAAGAATTATGGCTTAAACTTTTTGAAATATGGATTTTGAATGAGTTCTTTAATGTATATCTATGTAGTGTATTTGTTATACAATACTTAATTATTAATTATTCTACTTTATCTTATACTTTTGGTTAAACATAATTTTTCACTTGGGGCACCCATTTGAATATGTTTTGATATCTAATTGTATGTCTATATATGGTTGTGCCAAGTGGAAATTTTGTTAATGTCATGGAAATGTTGAGTGCATAGAGTGTGGCTTGGAAAAGTTGAGTGAATTTTTGTAATGTACAACTTACAACCATGTAATCTGAAGATGGAGGTAAAATATAGAAGATTCAGCTTCTCGAAATTGGATCAAAATTGGTATTTTTAAGCTTGAAGAAATTTCAGTAACAAATGTATTATTAAAATTATAAATTGTTGTTTGCTATGTTTGAATGATATTGTACTAATGCGATTTAAGTTTGAGCGAGATTTTAAAAAATATTTTGCGTAAGTTGTATTGATTCTTAATGAGCTCGCTCAATTTAGAAATCTTACTGAACATGAGGTACTATTTATCGGTATATTTTTTTTTTATTCTAATTATTTTTTTAACTTAATTTTCTGTTTGAGAACACATGTTTAATTAGAGTTGCAACCTTCTTGGACAGAGGAGGGACGTAACAATGTAGTGAGGTTTAGATTTTGTGATAAATTTAGGATGAGAAATAGAGGGGTGTACTTGGGTATAGGAGTAGGAGAGCTAATTTTATAGGTTCCAAATATTTAAGAAGGTGGTATAATTATATTATATTATAATATTATAATATTATATATTAAGGAGGTGGTATATCATATGATATCATATTGCATATCATATCATAACATATCGTATCATATCATATTATTATATTAATATATTATATTATATATGTAATATAGATAATGTATATCTCTATATATGTATTATATTATATTATCCATTCTATATTATACATAATATACATTCAATAAATGTGATGAGGATTTATTTGAGTATAGATATTGTCTAGAAGATAATATTTGTATTCAAACTCACAGCTTTCTTGTTGTAATAATAAAGTTGTAGTTGTTTTACAGTACCGTATTGACAACTCAAAATGGGTGATGTAAACCTATTTTGGGGCGTCACAGTTGGTATCGAGCTTAGGGATATGATCTCCAAGCGGAGATCGGGAATAGAATTAGGAGGGGAGTGACGAGTAAATCCTTCGCTAGTGTGTCCTACCTAAGCTTATTTGTTAGTTGGTCAAGATATAAGGATATTATGTGATATATTGATTTCCTTAATTAACCCTTGTTTTATGACAAAGATTTGAGAATGTCGATCGAGAATATTAATAGTGGAAATGAGACCAGTGGAGACGCCTCATGTACTCACCAACGAGGAGAACGTGCAACAGTCGTGGCAATGTTCCTCCCGTGAACAACACCACCGAAAGCAGATGATGAGCGAGGGGATGTTTAGAAGCTTTTTGCGATTCATGCAAAATCGCACGAGGGAGACTCGTGTTCAAAATCTGAGGAGGAAATGATTAATTACCACGGGTTGTCACACAAACAGCAGATTCAAAGAGTTGGGACCACGAATTTAAGGAAAGCAGATCCGATCATGGCGGAAACATGGGTCAAGGAAATTACCAAGATATTCGTTGTCTTGGGATGCACGGAGGAAACGAAGGTTCCATTCGCCACCTTTATGTTTTCGTGGTGAGACAGACTCACGGTGGAGTCGTCAATGAAGCGTACCCATCCGTCCGCACTCAAAGCATGTCTTGGGAGACGTTTAGAACTATTTAATGACAAATACTTTCCGAAAGTGTTCGCTCATATGAAGGAAGTGGAGTTCATCAGTTAGAGCAAAACAACATAGCGCGGTGTCTCAAGACGAGGCAAAGTTTGCAGAGTTATCGAGTTTGCACCTCATTTGGTGGAGAATGAGGAACGATGACGCGGATGTTTCTTAGAGGTTTGAAACCCAAGATACGTCGATATCTCATTTCTCATAAATTTTCTCTATTCAGATGTTGTAAAGCAGGCTCAATTATTAGAGCGAGATAACGAGTACTATCAACCTGAGGGACCACAAGGATGATCATAGGAGATGGCGATCAACAAAACAACAATAATCGGTGGAGAAAGAAAAAGACGGAGGAAAAATGGTAACCACTCTAAAGTGGTAATCATAGCCATGAAAATAGAAGAAATGAGTCGAGGAGATTTTAAAAGAGGAGATTTAACAACGACCATGTGAAGACGACAGTTGCCGAGAGCAATTGGTTCTAAGGGAGGAGAAGCGACCACCGGCCATATGCTATAAATGCGGAAAGAGGGACATATCACCAAACTGGCCCACAACAGTTCAAGGTATGCTATAATTGTGGAAAGGAAGGACATATCGCTCCGATTGTACGGTAGCAAAACCTAGTTCAATGGGACGGTGACTCAAAAGATCCCGTAAAAGTCAAAGTCAGCGGTTCTGGAAGAAGCGTTTGTTGTGATTGGTCATAATGCGAGGAACCCAAACGAGGTGATCACGGGGTAAGCTATTTATAAATTTTGCAATGTTTATACCTTACTTGATACCGGTGCTACCCATTCATTTATCTCTCCCGCTTGTGCTCAACGCGTTTAAACTTGACTCGTTGAAATTAGACTTTTGAACTATCCGTGGAAACTCCATTAGGAGAAACTTTCATCACATCCAATCGTTTATAAATCTTGTTTGATTCAAGTTGGCACCATCACCTTACCGTTGACCTTATCTCTTTAAAGATACTTGCTTTTGATGTGATTTTAGGGATTGATTGGTTAACTACTCATCATGCCAAAATTGATTGTTTTCGTAAGGTTGTTAGTTTTCATATTCCTAACCAACTGTTGTATGTAATTCAAGCAACTAAACCATTAAAATCAATCAACGTCATATCTAATCATAAAGCTATTCGCTTATTAAAAAGCGGATGTCAAGCTTTCTTAGCCCATGTTATGGATTTGAATAAAGACACGTCAAATTTGAATAATATTCCTATTGTTATTGACTTTCTGACGATTTCAAGAACTTCCTGGCCTACTACCCCAGTAACGTGAAGTTGAATTCTTTATTGATCTTGAACCCTAGTAAAGCCCATTTCTAAAACCCCATATCGAATGGCTCCTATTGAACTTGAGTTAAAGGTCCAGCTGCGAGGAATTGTTGGACATCGGTTTCATTAAATCTAGTAGACATCTCTTGGGGTGCTCCTGTTTTATTTCAGAAAGAAGAAAGACGGAGTATCGCGACTTTCATATTGACTATCGGAATTGAACCATGTCACCATCAAGAATAGGTATCCTCTACCTCGTATTGATGACTTGTTTGACCATTGCAAGGGGCACAATTCTTTTCAAATATCGATCTTCGCTCTGGATATCATCGGTGAAGATTAGAACCGAGGATATTCCAAAGAGCGCTTTTTAGAACTCCCAGACGGCATTATGAATTCTTAGTTATGTCTTTTGACCGACTAATGCTCTATGACTTTCATGGATATGATGAACCAAGTATTCAAGGAATATTTAGATCGGTTCGTTGTTGTTTTTATTGATGACATCCTCATATATTCCAAAAGTCGTGAAGATCATGAGCACCATTTCAAGCCGGGTACTCCAAAGGCTTCGTGAAAACAAACTATATGCCAAATTGAAGAAATGCGAGTTTGGCTTGAGGAAGTAGCATTCCTTGGGCACGTGGTGTCAAAACATGGAGTATCTGTTGATCCGCGAAGATTGAAGTAATACAAAGTTGGGAGCAACCAAAAGTTGGTGATCAAATACGTAGTTTTTGGGCAAGCTGGTTATTATCTGGAGATTCGTGGAAGGGTTTTCTCGAATCGCTACTCCATTAACCCAGCCTAACTCGGAAGGATACAAAATTCGTTTGGAGCGAAGAACGCGAGAAGAGTTTCCAAGAGCTCAAGAGGAGACTCATTTTAAGACTGTTCTAACAATACCATCCGGTTCGGATGGATTTGTTATCTCTGGCGATGCTTGAGGCAAAGGTTAAGATGTGTTCTCATGCAACGTGGGAAAGTCATAGCCTATGCCTCACGACAACTTAAAGAGTATGAGAGGAATTATCCTACTCATGATCTAGAGTTAGCGTAGGTCATTTTCGCGCTTAAAGATATGGAGGCACTATCTATATGGGGAGAAAGTGGAGATATATTGCACCATAAAGGCCTTAAATATTTCTTCACTCGAAAAAAGAACTCAACATGCAAGAATGACGTTGGCTCGAGCTATTGAAAGACTATGACCACACTATTCAATACCATCCACGGAAAAGCGAACGTGGTGCCGACGCGTTGAGTAGAAGATCATATGCGAGGAACGAAAAGCGATGATGTCAAGTATACGGCAGAGCCAACTTTAATAGAAAATTTAAGGTTGCTCAAGCCACCGTAGGCCGGAGTCGATCGCGTATGAAGAAGAAAGTACTAGAAGGAGCTATTAGGAAGCGAGAATTGATGAAGAAGGAATACTTGAGTCCACTCTAGACTTTGTGTTCCTAACGACTACTGATTTGAAGTACAAGATTATGATGGAGGCACACAATACACCATTTGCAATCCATCTGGAAGTACTAAAATGTATCGTGATCTTCGACATACATTTTGGTGGAACAATATGAAGAGAGAGATTGCAAAGTTTATCTCGATGTGTTTAACTTGCTAACGTGTAAAGGCGGAGCATCTAGTACCTAAGGGTCCGTTGCAACCACTTGAGATTCCGAAATGGAAGTGGAACACATTACCATGGATTTAAATTCACGGGTCTTCCTACGGTTTCTCAAGGCATCAATGCTATTTGGGTTATTGTTGATAGATTAACCAAGTCTGCTCATTTCTTGCCGATACGGAGACTTATTCCTTGAGCGTCTTTAGCTAGTATGTACGTGAATGAGATTGTGAGGTTGCATGACATGCCGGTATCCATAGTTTGGATCGTGACCCAAGATTCACTTCAAGATTTTGGGTTAGCTTGCAAAAAAGCTATGGGCACGGATTTGAGATTTAGTTCACAGATACCATCCCCAAAGCAGACGGACAATCGAGAGGACTATTCAAACTCTTGAAGATCTATTAAGACTCTGTGTCCTAGACTTCAAAGGCGGTTAGGATAAGTATTTACCATTGGTGGAATTCTCCTACAACAACAAGATTATCGAGCAAGTATAGGTGTGGCTCCATTCAAGCATTATATGGACGAAAAATGTCGTTCTCCAATATGTTGGGATGAGGTGGGTGAAGCAACATTGTTGGGACCCGAGTTAAATACGTATGACTCTACCGAAAAGATCCAAATGATTCGAAACGATATACAAACGGCACAAGATCGACAAAAGAGTTATGCGGATCTTCATCGAAAGGATGTGGAATTTTGTATAGGGGATCATGTATTATTGTGAGTTGCTCCATGGAAGGGAGTTACAAGATTTGGAAAGAGAGGAAAACTCAATCCACGATTTATTGGTCCATTTCAAATTCTTGACCGAGTAGAAAATGTAGCCTATAGACTTGCGTTACCTCCGAGTATGTCTCGTGTTCATAATGTGTTTCACATATCTGTACTTCGTAAATATGTGAAAGACCCGAACCACATTATAGAATTAGAACCAGATGAGATAGCCGAAGACTTAACGTATGAGGAGGTACCTGTCAAGATCTTGGATAGGAAGGAGCATGTCCCTACGCCAAGAAAGGTCATACCACAAGTTAAAGTTACATGGAGGAATCATGCTATGAGGAAATGACACCGGGAATTGGAAACGAAAATGAAAGCGAGGTATCCTCACCTTTTGAAACACTGTGCACGTCACGTCAATTTCGAGGATGAAATTTCATAAGGAGGAGGTTGTAAGACCCCAACTTATTATTAATGAAATTTAATTTTCTATTTATTATTTTGAAATAGTAAGGGTTGATTTGATTAATGTGGATAGTTATGGGTAAAATCGCAATATTTCAAAATAAGTAAGTGGTTATAAAATATTCATTGTTTTCGGGAATATTCGTTTGGTCGTGGAATATTAAATCGCTTGTCGGGGAATATTAAATGCATCGTAGTGACCATGTGTGGGCCCCATAACGGAAAGTGATTAGATGAAGAAAAGACAAATATAAGTTGTTTAAAAAATAACCACGTAGTTGTTATCGTTAATCTTGTTAAAATACTCTTGGTTAAAACACAAGTAGCACGATATTGCACCAATTATTGATTCTTACGTGAAGGCACTACTCAATAATGGTTACAAAGAATTATTCTTCATTGAGATTTTATTGATTTAATAATTGCTGCGTTGATATTTTATATTCTTTGTTGTTTCAATAATTGTCATTACACAAGATTTTTCATTATCAAGCAATAATTCATATTATCGAATAATATTATTAGATAACATTATTGGCAATGTCTAGAAAGTTACTTCAAGGAGAGGTTTGGTCACCTATTCAACGCTTAGTAAGGAGAAATTCTTATTGAAAAGCCCCTCTTTCCTCGAGGCGCATGGTTGTCAATATTGTGATTCGTAATATTATTTGTGAATAAATAATTATTGATTCATATGATGAGGAAAATATTAATTTTATGTGGATATAGATGGAGAAATTTTTTAATGTGACAATTGTTGAAAATTGAAATTTTATCTTTTTCTCGATAATTCATTTAAATATATTATTATATTTTAATAATATAATAATAGTGATATTTTTACAAACGAATGTGGGATATATGAGTATCTGAGGAGGAAGAGTATTTTTGTTGCAATAAATGTTTAAAACATGTTAAACATGTCGGTGGACCCCATTTATTGATCGAAATTTGATTATAACTTTGTAAAATCTCCGTTTGTGGATTTTTGGCCAACTGCTTGGAATTTGGAAAAACTTTCTTACGCAAAGTTGTAGAGAATTGAATTTCTATAAAAATTCAATAGAGATACGAATTTTCCGATAGAAGGGCTATTTATTATGAATTATTGAAGTTCAAGTCTCAAATAATTGATTTTTGGAAGTTTAAAATATTTAAAATAGGAAAACGTTTTTTTTTACACTTTGTGGGCCTCATGAAACATGTGCAAAGTGCTGAAACTAGAGGATTCAAAGTGGGCGTAAGAAAATTTATTTATATATTAATATTATATTAAATTTTCTTCTTTGTTGTTAAGCAATTTCTTATAAATAGGGTGCTTAGGTTAGAATTGAAAATCACACCGTAAATCAAGTTTTTCTCTCTATATTATCGAGGCGTATTCTTGTGAGTATTTTGAGTATACTTTGAGTATTGCTATACGGTGCAAGTCCAAGTCATAGCCTATATCCGGTGTTTCAGCTAGAAGTACCGATCTTTCGAGGTAAGGGATATTTTTTTTTTCGCAATGATATTATTTCTTCAATATTATTATGCTAAAATATTGATCTGAAGTTTTTATCAAATTTGGAATATTTGGTGTTGAATTACTTATTCACGATATCACGCCACTATTCCATATAATGACACTATTTCTGAATATACGACATTATTCATAGAAAAATGAAAATTTTCCCTTTTCGTCTAAAATATCTATTCGGATACTAGCTTTGATTGTATCCATGTTTTGATCATTCTTGAATTTTACACCACTATGATTATTTTTAGGTATTTTGGACGTGGATAAAACAAAGTACTAATCCTTAATCCTTAATCCTTGTCATTTTGTTTCTTTGGATTCATTTCTTTAAAAATATTTTTCATCATCCTCGGTCTTAAATGATGATATTATGGAATATCTTTGGCTGTGTAGTGCAAAGATGAATGATTTCGATGAATATCTTTCGTAGAAAGTGCAAAGATGAAGCAGTGTTTAGATGAACATGACCAATTGATGAATATCTTTGGCACAGTAGTGCAAAGATGAATATTTGATTCCGAGATGTATATTGATTGATGTTACAGGATAAAAGATAGGCTGACGAACTTTTAAATTCATACATAGAAGATAGTAGTTTGCATTTCTACTTAACTCTTCTAATGAATTATTATTTCATTGCGAATATTGATTTAAAACTTGTTGTCTATTGTATTCTATTAGATTTTTTTCCCTGTTGAAGACTAATGATAATTTGTTGTATATTATCTTAGTTATAATATTCTTTCTTGGGATAGTTGAGCTCACTCGTTTCCTTTTGTTCCATTTTTCTTCTCGGGAGGCCGAATATAGCGAGTGCAAGCAGGAGGTATGGAATGAAGGTTCTAGAGAGAGTTGTTTAATAATCTTCACCATTTTTGTAAAATAATGTATCAATAAATGTGATGAGGATTTATTTGAGTATAGATATTATCTGAAGATAATATTTGTATTCAAACTCACAGCTTTTCTTGTTGTAATAATAAAATTGTAGTTGTTTCTGTACCATGTATTGACAACTCAAAATGGGTGAAGTAAACCTATTTTGGGGGCGTCACAGTGAGGTTTAGATTTTGTGATAAATTTAGGATGAGAAATAGAGGGGTGTACTTGGGTATTGGGGTAGGAGAGCTAATTTTATATGTTCCAAATATTTAAGAAGGTGGTAAAATTATATTATATTATAATATTATTATATTATATATTAAGGAGGTGGTATATCATATCATATCATATCATAACATATCGTATCATATCATATTATTATATTAATATATTATATTATATATGTAATATAGATAATGTATATCTCTATATATGTATTATATTATATTATCTATTCTATATTATACATAATATACATGAGTATAGTATATTTTTATATTATTATATTATATATTATATTAAGAATGTTATATTATATTATATGATTATATTATATTATATTATATTATACTATTATATCATATTATAATATATTATATTCTATTATATTATTAATATAGATAATGTATATGCATTTTATTATATTATCTATAATATACTACACATAATATACATCATGATATGTAAATATATAAATATATAAAATGTTATATAAATATATACATATTATATAAATATGTAATATGTTACATTATGGTTTCTGGATTGGTTTTTAAGGGTAATTAATATATGAGTCATGTGTAATTCTAAACTTTGTTTGGAATATAGTAATTTTTTTGATTGGTCTTGCTTGAATATGATGGTTCGTTGGTGGTTATTGAATAAACTACCAAGAATTATGGCTTAAACTTTTTTGTAATATGAATTTTGAATGAGTTCTTTAATGTATATCTATGTAGTGTATTTGTTATACAATACTTAATTATTAATTATTCTACTTTATTTTATACTTTTGGTTAGACATAATTTTTAACTTGGGGCACCCATTTGAATATGTTTTGATATCTAATTGTATGTCTATATATGGTTGTGTCAAGTGAAAATTTTGTTAATGTCATGGAAATGTTGAGTGCATAGAGTGTGGCTTGGAAAAGTTGAGTGAATTTTTGTAATGTATAACTTACAACCATGTAATCAAGATGGAGGTAAAAATATAGAAGATTCAACTTCTCGAAATTGGATCAAAATTGGTATTTTTAAGCTTGAAGAAATTTCCGTAACAAATGTATTATTAAAATTATAAATTTTTGTTTGCTATGTTTGAATGATATTGTACTAATGCGATTTAAGTTTGAACGAGATTTTAAAAATATTTTGCAGGTTGTATTGATTCTTAATGTGCTCGCTTAATTTAGAAATCTTTACTGAACATGAGGTACTATTTATCGGTATATTTTGTTTTTTATTCTAATTATTTTTTAACTTAATTTTCTGTTTGAGAACACATGTTTAATTAGAGTTGCAACCTTCTTGGGAGGAGGAGGGCGTAACAATGTAGTGAGGTTTAGATTTTGTGATAAATTTAGGATGAGAATTAGAGGGTGTACTTGGGTATAGGAGTAGGTAGAGAGCTAATTTTATAGGTTCCAAATATTTAAGAAGGTGGTATAATTATATTATATTATAATATTATTATATTATATATTAAGAGGTGGTATATCATATCATATCATATTGCATATCATATCCTAACATATATCGTCATATCATATTATTATATTAATATATTATATTATATATGTAATATAGATAATGTATATCTCTATATATGTATTATATTATATTATCCATTCTATATTATACATAATATACATGAGTATATATATATTTTATATTATTATATTATATTATATTATATTATACTATTATATTATATTATATATATATATTATATTCTATTATATTATTAATATAGATAATGTATATGTATTTTATTATATTATCTATTATATACTACATAATATATATACATATTATTATATAAATATATAAATATATAAAATGTTATATAAATATATACATATTATATAAATATGTAATATGTTACATTATGGTTTACTGATTGGTTTAAGGGGTAAACCAATATATGAGTCATGTGTAATTCTAAACTTTGTTTGGAATATAGTAATTTTTTTGATTGGTCTTGCTTGAATATGATGGTTCGTTGGTGGTTATTGAATAAACTACCAAGAATTATGCCTTAAACTTTTTGTAATATGGATTTTGAATGAGTTCTTTAATGTATATCTATGTAGTGTATTTGTTATACAGTACTTAATTATTAATTATTCTACTTTATTTTATACTTTTGGTTAGACATAATTTTTCACTTGGGGCACCCATTTGAATATGTTTTGATATCTAATTGTATGTCTATATATGGTTGTGCCAAGTAAAAATTTTGTTAATGTCATGAAAATATTGAGTGCAAAGAGTTTGGCTTAAAAAAGTTGAGTGAATTATTGTAATGTACATTTTACAACCATGTAATCTGAAGATGGAGGTAGAATATAGAAGATTCAGCTTTTCGAAATTGGATCAAAATTGGTATTTTTAAGCTTGAAGAAATTTCAGTAACAAATGTATTATTAAAATTATAAATTGTTGTTTGCTATGTTTGAATGATATTGTACTAATGCGATTTAAGTTTGAACGAGATTTTAAAAATATTTTGCAGGTTGTATTGATTCTTAACAGGCTCGCTCAATTTAGAAATCTTTACGAACATGAGGTACTATTTATCGGTATATATTTTTTTTATTCTAATTATTTTTTTAACTTAATTTTTTATTTGAGAACACATGTTTAATTAGAATTGCAACCTTCTTGGACAGAGGAGGGACGTAACAATGTAGTGAGGTTTAGATTTTGTGATAAATTTAGGATGAGAAATAGAGGGGTGTACTTGGGTATAGGAGTAGGAGATCTAATTTTATATGTTCCAAATATTTAAGAAGGTGGTATAATTATATTATATTATAATATTATTATATTATATATTAAGGAGGTGGTATATCATATGATATCATATCATAACATATCGTATCATATCATATTATTATATTAATATATTATATTATATTTGTAATATAGATAATGTATATCTCTATATATGTATTATATTATATTATCCATTCTATATTATACATAATATACATGAGTATAGTATATTTTTATATTTTTATATATATATATTTTATTAAGGAGGTTATATTATATTATATTATATTATATTATATTATAATATATTCTATTCTATTATATTATTAATATAGATAATGTATATGTATTTTATTATATTATCTATTATATACTACACATAATATACATACGTATGTATGTAAATATATAAATATATAAAATGTTATATAAATATATACATATTATATAAATATGTAATATGTTACATTACGGTTTTATTGGATTGTTTTAGGGCACGATAAATAAATGAGTCATATGTAATTCTAAATTTTGTTTGGAATATAGTAATTTTTTTGATTGGTCTTGCTTGAATATGATGGTTCGTTGGTGGTTATTGAATAAACTACCAAGAATTATGGCTTAAACTTTTGTAATATGGATTTTGAATGAGTTCTTTAATGTATATCTATGTAGTGTATTTGTTATACAAAGACTTAATTATTAATTATTCTACTTTATTTTATACTTTTGGTTAGACATAATTTTTAACTTGGGGCACCCATTTGAATATGTTTTGATATCTAATTCAGATGTCTATATATGGTCAGTGTCAAGTGAAAATTTTGTTAATGTCATGGAAATGTTCGAGTGCATAGAGTGTGGCTTGGAAAAGTTGAGTGAATTTTTTGTAATGTACAACTTACAACCATGTAATCAAGATGGAGGTAAAATATAGAAGATTCAACTTTCGAAATTGGATCAAAATTGGTATTTTTAAGCTTGAAGAAATTTCCGTAATAAATGTATTATTAAAATTATAAATTTTTGTTTGCTATGTTTGAATGATATTGTACTAATGCGATTTAAGTTTGAGCGAGATTTTAAAAATATTTTTGCGAGTTGTATTGATTCTTAATGAAGCTAGCTCAATTTAGAAATCTTACGAACATGAGGTACTATTTATCTAAGTATATTTTGTTTTTTATTCTAATTATTTTTTAACTTAATTTTCTCATTTGAGAACACATGTTTAATTAGAGTTGCAACCTTCTTGGGAAGGAGGAGGACGTAACAATGTAGTGAGGTTTAGATTTTGTGATAAATTTAGGATGAGAATTAGAGGGGTGTACTTGGGTATAGGAGTAGGGAGAGCTAATTTTATAGGTTCCAAATATTTAAGAAGGTGGTATAATTGTATTATATTATAATATTATTATATTATATATTAAGGAGGTGGTATATCATATCATATCATATTGCATATCATATCCTAACATATCGTATCATATCATATTATTATATTAATATATTATATTATATATGTAATATAGATAATGTATATCTCTATATATGTATTATATTATATTATCCATTCTATATTATACATAATATACATGAGTATAGTATATTTTTATATTATTATATTATATTATATTATATTATACTATTATATTATATTATAATATATTATATTCTATTATATTATTAATATAGATAATGTATATGTATTTTATTATATTATCTATTATATACTACACATAATATACATACGTATTATGTAAATATATAAATATATAAAATGTTATATAAATATATACATATTATATAAATATGTAATATGTTACATTATGGTTTACGGATTGGTTTAAGGATTTAACCAATATACGAAATATGTGTAATTCTAAACTTTGTTTGGAATATAGTAATTTTTTGATTGGTCTTGCTTGAATATGATGGTTCGTTGGTAGTTATTGAATAAACTACCAAGAATTATGCCTTAAACTTTTTTAATATGGATTTTGAATGAGTTCTTTAATGTATATCTATGTAGTGTATTTGTTATCTGATTACTTAATTATTAATTATTCTACTTTATTTTATACTTTTGGTTAGACATAATTTTTCACTTGGGGCACCCATTTGAATATGTTTTGATATCTAATTGTATGTCTATATATGGTTGTGCCAAGTAAAAATTTTGTTAATGTCATGAAAATATTGAGTGCATAGAGTGTGGCTTGAAAAAGTTGAGTGAATTATTGTAATGTACATTTTACAACCATGTAATCTGAAGATGGAGGTAGAATATAGAAGATTCAGCTTTTCGAAATTGGATCAAAATTGGTATTTTTAAGCTTGAAGAAATTTCAGTAACAAATGTATTATTAAAATTATAAATTGTTGTTTGCTATGTTTGAATGATATTGTACTAATGCGATTTAAGTTTGAACGAGATTTTAAAAATATTTTGCAGGGTTGTATTGATTCTTATGAGCTCGCTTCAATTTAGAAATCTTCTTTAACATGAGGTACTATTTATCTAAAGTATATATTTTTTTATTCTAATTATTTTTTTAACTTAATTTTTTATTTGAGAACACATGTTTAATTAGAATTGCAACCTTCTTGGACAGAGGAGGGACGTAACAATGTAGTGAGGTTTAGATTTTGTGATAAATTTAGGATGAGAAATAGAGGGTGTACTTGGGTATAGGAGTAGGAGATCTAATTTTATATGTTCCAAATATTTAAGAAGGTGGTATAATTATATTATATTATAATATTATTATATTATATATTAAGGAGGTGGTATATCATATGATATCATATCATAACATATCGTATCATATCATATTATTATATTAATATATTATATTATATTTGTAATATAGATAATGTATATCTCTATATATGTATTATATTATATTATCCATTCTATATTATACATAATATATGAGTATAGTATATTTTTATATTTTATATTATATATTATATTAAGGAGGTTATATTATATTATATTATATTATATTATATTATAATATATTCTATTCTATTATATTATTAATATAGATAATGTATATGTATTTTATTATATTATCTATATATATACTATACATAATATACATACGTATTATGTAAATATATAAATATATAAAATGTTATATAAATATATACATATTATATAAATATGTAATATGTTACATTATGGTTTACTTGATTGGTTTAAGGGTCTAACCAATATATGAGTCATGTGTAATTCTAAATTTTGTTTGGAATATAGTAATTTTTTTGATTGGTCTTGCTTGAATATGATGGTTCGTTGGTGGTTATTGAATAAACTACCAAGAATTATGGCTTAAACTTTTTGTAATATGGATTTTGAATGAGTTCTTTAATGTATATCTATGTAGTGTATTTGTTATACAGTACTTAATTATTAATTATTCTACTTTATTTTATACTTTTGGTTATACATAATTTTTCACTTGGGGCACCCATTTGAATATGTTTTGATATCTAATTGTATGTCTATATATGGTTTTGCCAAGTGAAAATTTTGTTAATGTCATGGAAATGTTGAGTGCATAGAGTGTGGCTTGGAAAAGTTGAGTGAATTTTTGTAATGTACAACTTACAACCATGTAATCTAAAGATGGAGGTAAAATATAGAAGATTGACTTCTAAATTGGATCAAAATTGGTATTTTTAAGCTTCAAGAAATTTCAATAACAAATGTATTATTAAAATTATAAATTGTTGTTTGCTATGTTTGAATGATATTGTCTTAATGCGATTTAAGTTTGAGCGAGATTTTAAAAATATTTTGCGTGAGTTGTATTGATTCTTATGAGATCGCTTCAATTTAGAAATCTTTTCTGAACATGAGGTACTATTTATCGGTATATTTTGTTTTTTATTCTAATTATTTTTAAACTTAATTTTTCGTTTGAGAACACATGTTTAATTAGAGTTGCAACCTTCTCGGAATGAGAGGAGGGATGTAACAATGTAGCGAGGTTTAGATTTTGTGATAAATTTAGGATGAGAAATAGAGGGTGTACTTGGGTATAGGAGTAGGAGAGCTAATTTTATAGGTTCCAAATATTTAAGAAGGTGGTATAATTATATTATATTATAATATTATTATATTATATATTAAGAGGTGGTATATCATATCATATCATATTGCATATCATATCATAACATATCGTATCATATCATATTATTATATTAATATATTATATTATATATAATATAGATAATGTATATCTCTATATATGTATTATATTATATTATCCATTCTATATTATACATAATATATATGAGTATAGTATATTTTTATATTATTATATTAAATATTATATTAAGGAGGTTATATTATATTATATTATATTATATTATACTATTATATTATATTATAATATATTATATTCTATTATATTATTAATATAGATAATGTATATGTATTTTATTATATTATCTATTATATACTACACCTAATATACATACATGTATGTATGTAAATATATAAATATATAAAATGTTATATAAATATATACATATTATATAAATATGTAATATGTTACATTATGGTTTACTTGGATTGGTTTAAGGGTGCGCACCAATATATGAGTCATGTGTAATTCTAAATTTTATTTGGAATATAGTAATTTTTTGATTGGTATTGCTTGAATATGATGGTTCGTTGGTGCGGAGAATAAGCAATCCATTAGAAGAGTCAAGTAGAGAATAAAACCTACTATCTTCTACATGATTTAAAAATGTTTTCATCAACTTTTATCGGTGAGACTCGACAATAAATAAACCACATCTTCTAATCATTCACGTACTACGAGCGAGGATATTCATTAAATCATCAGCGGTCGTGACTATCTTAGAATAATCCACAGTCATAATCATACCAAAAGCGTCCATCGATGCATTACGAACTCGAGGACTTTTACCATATTATTTATAACATTACGAATCGTGATTATCTTAGAATGATCCTGGTCGTAATCATACTAAGTCCATTTATGCACGTAAGCCAAAGATGACTTTCATTACAATATAAGCATGAGGATGATGACAATGACATAATAATTCAATAAAACAAGTTCAAGAATTAATTTATCCAAGAACTAATAACGTCTAAATTGTTAACATGATACTTCTTTGTAGAGTAAAATTTAAGAATGCTCGGAAGAATATTTCCATGAAAAGATCTTTGGATGAAAGCAAATATCGAAGGATATTCCACTAATTTCATGGAGTATAGAGTCAAAACTTTAACCAAAGTATAATAAAGAATATATGAAGC